>JAPTGZ010000002.1:23028079-23041871 GCA_029814645.1 Fowleria isostigma
ATATTACTACTAATTCTGACTCTGCAGGAGTATGTGTAGGTGTGCACGTCTTACCCTCTGTGTCAGCACGGGGCAGGCCCGGGTAACGAAGCTCCGGCTTTGGAGGAGGTGGAGGTTCTGCATCTGCTGACTGGCTCTCCATCTGATCTAGACTGCTTTTAGACTAGAAAAGATGCACACAAATATCACTAATGTGATCACATAAATTCATCCAGTGGAAACTATTGCACATGTTTTCTTCCATTGCTCAACTGTTGATACTTTCATTTATTATGTGCTTTTCAATGATAATCCTAATAAGCACATACAATAGTTTCCTTCTTTGGAAAGGCCCCTTTTCCCCTCAAACATATGTGCACAATTTTTGTTGTGCTAGTTTAAAGTATGGTTATTACTCACCCTGGTACTGTGTCTGTCATTCTGGATGCCATTGTCCAGAACCTTAGCTTCTAGCTGGGCCTCTGTGAGACTCGGCCTAAGAAACGGTGGCTGTACTTCCACTGCCTGAGGACTTCGCCAACGGCCCATGTATCTAAGAAACAAAGTGCAATCAGATCCTGAATAAAACAATGTAAGCTTAGCAGCATGTACACTATGAACAAACAATCTGACACTAGGAGCCTTGAATACTCATGTGTTTAAAATGAACAGATGAGTGAGAACAATAAAAGAGGAGAGAGGAGAAGTGGAAAAATAAACCACAGTGGAAAGAAAAAGGTAGTGGAAAAGAGTAATTGGAAAGAAGAGTGTTTGAAGAGTACCTGTACTGCTCATGATTACGACATTAATTGTGCTTTTTGTACTTATTTACTTCTAAGCAAAAAAGGTGCAAATTCAGTAACAAACAAACAAAAAAACATCATAAATGCACCTTTTTATTACATTAATTACATGCGGGGGTAGAATCTGTAAAGAACAGCTATTGTGGACCATAAGCTACGTAACATCGTTGATTCCGAGTGATTGAGCATGAGAAAACAAGCAGCAGTCAGTGAGCAAGATTGAATGGATGTCTACACTCGTTTGTGCAGCTGTAAGCTTTGCACTCCATCATTGTCCCAGGGATGCGACCCAGCACTGGCTGAAATGTGTCATCTTAGACTGGTCTCTGCTGCCAGGGGTCAGTGAACAGTCCATCACAGCCCTACTAATGGGACAAAGCAACGACTTTACACCACTACTGGAGCTGGAACAGCCCGTGAGGAAGGCAACATGTCACTGACTGATGCCTGACTGATGAAGCACTGACTTAGAACTCGTGCACGCTTGACAACAAACTATAATGTAAGTTACCTGATGGAACCGCTAGTATTAAATGTGATCTTTTGAAAAGGCTGCAGTGAAAATTCAATGCAGGTACGCTTTAAGAGAGAAGTAATGAGTAAAAAAGAAAGAGGACTACTTACCTCGGGGCCTGGGAGCTGCAGAGCACATGTGAAATATTCCTCAAGCAGCCATTGGTGAAAGGATTAACGCCTCCCCGAAACTTCCCTGTCACCTACAGTAAAAGAGACAGACATAAATGAATTAAGACTCACACCTTAACAAAAGGAGTTTGTATCAGATGTAATAATCATAAACCTACCTGTTCGTTTGTGGTCCTTCCGCGGGCCACCAGTACAATATGGAACCCAGTCAGGCCAGCGACCGGGACAAAGAACAAACCAGCAACACACATTACAGCCATACTGGGATGATAAGTTCAAGAAAAAATCCAGAAGAAAAGCAGGAAAAAACAAGATATACAAGTGAAGGTCACAGTCTGTAAGTAAAAGTCTAGCAATGACTCCTACACTTTTATGGATGCAGTGTGCCAAGGAAGGATACGTAACGGCAGCATGTGGCGTGTCCAGCTGCTGGCGATGGTGCAGAACATAAACTAAGCCAAAGCCAAACACGTCCATTATGTGGGTGGTGAGTGACAGCAGGAAAAGGAAGAAATACCGATAATTCCTCCTGCCAATGCAGTTGTTCACCCAAGGACAGTGGTGGTCAAAATCCTAGGAAAGTGCAGAGACAAAGAACAAAGAGTCACAAACACAAGGAGAAAACTGACTGGGGAAAAGAAATGGTAAACTTCATATCATCAGCTATTAAAACTAAGAATAGGACAGATCTAGGCTGAGATGTCAAATCATACAGTTTGCTATAGAGCTTACTGTAAAATTAGGACTTGTTCTTAAAACTGAAAGGAAATTATACTAGAGTGGGTGTTTTTTTTATAATTAACTGTCATCAGAAATAAAATGATTTTTTTGTTGGAACCGTAACAGTCAATGTGTGTGTTTACCTCCACACAGTTGTCACAGACTGAGCAGTGTGAACACCGTGGCGGGCGATAGAAGCGGCAGGTTGAACACCATTTCATGCGCACCTGGATGCCTTTGATCTCCACTGTCTTATAAAGTGGAGCACGGAAATCATCCTCTTTATCCTCATCCTCCTCCGCTACAAACAGAAACAAGTACTGAGATGGTTATCACATTATACTGGCTCATCATACTGTTGCCAGGCATTGTGTTTCTGCTATCATTTTCTTGTGCATCACAGTTACAGTTTCATTGATAGGATCTGTTTTGCATCTTGTGTTATATATAATGCGCTGAAAGATATTTAAATATTATACAGGATTTCTTGAAAGCATTTATGGAGTAAGTGGAGATACGTGTATTAGGGGTGGAACAAAATAGTCATCTCATGCTCTACATATTGTAAAGAAAGATTAAAAACTCATTTTACTTTATCAATCTCACTGGTTCTTTCTTATTATTTCTTTAACATAAATGACAATGTGATGAAAACTTTTGTCTTAGTAGGCAGTGGAGGGAGATTCTCTTTGAGGGAGAGAGAGACAGAGAACACACAAACATGCACCCTTTCAAACATGCACTCCAGAATATCTCCGGACAATTCCACCTGCTCTTTAACTGGAGTCGTCTGTTCAAACATACTACTCTGCTCCTGATTATGTCCGTTTCGCCTACATTCAGGTATAAGGGACATTCTCCAGATGGATTGTCTGGGGGTTGGAAACCGGTCCCTCCCCTCAACCCTTCAGGCGGTGCATGTCCGGATCTTGACCTGACATTCTGAATGACACCTCACCGGTTAATGTCCGGACTTAATACTAGGGGGTCAGCTGGTTATTATCTGCGTAAAGTTAACTGCACATGAGCCAGATGGTTGTGTTCAGACACAAGGGTCAAACGGACGAAGTCCGGAGAATGTCTGTTTTCAATAGTGTTTGAAATGGGCTATAGAGACAGAAAGAAAGACAGAGAGTCAAGCTGCGGGTTGAATCTACAGCCCATACGTGTGTAGTTACTACACAGATGATACAGTAAAGCGACTTGAACCTTTGGTTAGTGTAGTGGAGGCACAACAGTGACTGGACATTAACTGGCGGGGGTGGGCTTTCACCTGTCTGGACAGGCACACCCACTCAGTGGCCCATATGTACATGTATGATGTAAGCACCAACGCACACTCGTGGTCCATAAGGGCAGATTGTCCACTGCAGGAAGGACTCGTGTCCACTATTTTTGCATCCTTCATTTTCAAGTGAAGTGAGAGCGCAGTCAGCGAGAGGGCCACAAATCATCAGTCTCAGTGTGCAGCGCCCCTTCACATTCTTGAAACTTTTTATTGATTTTTATTTTGTGCGTCTTTCAATTTTACTTCATGTTTTTTAATTCCGCAAAGTTTCATGCCACAAGATTTTGTTACAATTTTTTTGTGTGTTTACCTCTGGGGAAGACACCAGGGTCCATAAAAGTGGCCATACAGAAGTTGGCGAGGGTGAAGAGGAAGATCACAGCATTGTAGATGGGAATAACAGAGGAGACATATTCTGACAACCATGGGCACCTTGAAAGGATCAAAAAGGAGGGACAGTGGAGGAATCTGTTTGAAAAACATATTACACTAGTGTTTAATTTATTACTATGAAAAATGGTGGGAAAAGGAGACCACAGAAGACAACTTCAGTTCCTGTTGTTAAAGACACTTCTTGTCAATAGTAAGAGACAGTTTAGGTCTAACAGAAATATAAGATGAAGGTAAACAGTTCACAGGTGTGACTATATGGTATTGAAAAACAGGACAGGTGCGCTTATGGACCTTTTTAGCAAATACAAGAAAATGTACAACACATGCCCTCATAAGCTTGCTTAAGTGTAAGTTAGTGCAAATACAAACACATTTTATAAACTACCTAGAGACACAGGTGCAGCTACATACACTACATTCAGGCTTTTAAAACAATGGACTGGGTCAGCATTTGTCTGTGTGATGGGGAAACTTACGTGAAGCAGAAGAAGAGGGTGGTGGATCCAACAAGGAAAGTGGTGGCTGCAGAGACCGGGACATATCGGCTGGGGCGAAATGGACGGGGAGGAGCAGAAACTGGACCACCTACTCCTCCCCCGACCCCCCCACCACTAAAACCCGGCATCCGAGAAAGAGAGAAAAGGAAGATAGAGAGAGAGAGAGAGAGGTAGATATCTACTGTCTACCTAGAGTAAAGGGATGCTTAACAGGTCAATGTGGTAAATAATCTCTGTTTGGGAGGAGAGGCCATCACTACAGACTGGAAAACAAAACCAACACTATGCAAAGCAGCAACTGAATGAAAACATCAGGGATTCTGCGTCCAGCACTATTATATCGCTTACAGAGGATTTCTTTTAAATAGCAACATAAAGCTCTATTTGCATATGTACAGCTTGCCACAAATATTTAATTTTTTGTGCATAATGTTAATAGAAGATTATAAAAGCAAAACTATACAAGAGCAATGTGATACAAAAATATGTGTATGTAATTCATAAATATTTTTGTATGGCTTAATGTAACTGTATTTGGTGCAACAATATAAATAATTCTAATCAAGGCTGCTCTCTGGCACCAAGTGCAACCGTGATACTACTGTGCAAGAAAACAAAAGCACAGACACTTCCACACGTGACTAAAACTGAAGCAATCAAGGTTTTTTTCCCCCTCTTGAAACTCAGTGTTCTCTAAATGCTTTTTTCCGTGCTCGAGTTATGATTATCCCTATCAGAGAAAAGAGAAATATAAAAGGAAAACAACCAAAAATTAAAGAGGTAGTGGGTGGAAGAGCAGAAGCACGCAGAGGAGAACAGGCAGAGGATTGAGCAGAGCAGCTGCTGATGACTTCTGTGATTGTCCCAAGAGGGCTTATTTAGGCACTGGGTGGGTGGAAGAGACTGAGGATGGCGGCAGGAGAGACCGTTCCAGCGTTTCAAACTAAGTCAGTGGGGGAAAACTACTAAAAGAAATTCACTTTAAATCAGCATCCAACAAACAAAGGTCCAGCTGGATTTTTTAAAAAGATTAAAAAAAAAAAAAAAAGTCTTGCCTTCTCCGGTAAAACCACTCAAACAGTGATGCAGAATCCCCTTTGAACAGTTTGAAACCCCCAGCTTCAGTCTTAGCGTCAATACTGGGACAGAATCAACTCATTCCAAAAAGCAGGCCTGCGTATGTGGCTGAGCTGTCACCGCCTTTGGCCAGATCTGGGTGAAGAGATCTCTCCCACCTCCAAATCCTCTGCAGATACACCTCCATTCCCGTTCTGCATCTCACAAACAAAGCCATGTGCAACGATGTATTATGTAGTCTGATGCATAGTTCTTTATTCTCTCCGGTCTTCTTTTACCCACTGCTTAAGTGGGTGGGATGTAAGATGTCCCTGTAGGAAAACAATCTGTTGTTAGTGAACTATTATGGGCATGGCACAAACAAACTTGCATTTCTGATGTGTTAGTTATGTACAAAAATAATGAATACTCCAGCTCCTAATTGATAAGGATTATCAACTGGAAAGCAAACGCACATGGAATGTTTCTATACACAGATGGTTACTTTCAAAGCACAGATTTCTCAAGAAAATCTACAGAAGATTAAACAGTACAGGCATCCACAGCGTCAGTGTATGAAAATGCTCGTACAGGTTTGAACAAAGTCAATTTCTATGTTAGGGCAAAGGACAGAACTAGGTGGGAGCAGCAGAAGTCTCACTTATTTCACAACAATCAAGCTGACTAACCATCCTCCTACTGTTTGACAACTCTTGCATTATACTGCGTGTGTAAATGGGTCTCTCACCATTACTCACAGACAGGGAGCTGCTGTCAACCAGACAGCTGGTACCTGAATTGTCCTCAGGTAAAAATGAAACACACCTCCCAATGGTTGAAACTGGAAAAACCCTTGAGACCTGGATCGGTGACAAGACTGGACGCCTTCAATACACAGCAGTAACTAATTTCCCTGTCTCCATTTGAAAACTAGTCCGTGTGGTGAAAACGGATCCTGAGTAACAGTGTAATCTGATAGTTTGGACACACCCCTCTTTTCAACAATCAGCAGCACTAACAAATACTGAGCTCTGGCCGAGGCAAAGTGTCACTGTGCCTGTTGTTAATCATCTCATCTGCCCCACAACAAATCCCCCCCTCCCTCGACTATAATGGATGTTAATCCTAAAATCTCCGTGTCGAGCCTTGCCTGTCATGTCACCGCAACAATCTGCAAGCTACATCGTTAAGTGGCTGGCTGAGCTAACTTACTCAAATGTGGGACGTTTGTCCAAAAGTGCCACCTCATGTCTGCGGCAAGTACTATTTCATATACTGTTGGTGCATATTTTAATCATACGTATAAGAAGACCATACGTTAAATACCAGGCCAGGGCAATGCTAGGATTCAGTAAAGACTACAATCATAATCTGCTCACACCACATCCCAGCCTCCACAAAGTTCACTTTTAAACTAAGTAATAAGACAGATATGTTTAATTTTATATGTCCGAAAATATGAGACTTATACACACTCCTTTCACAATAATTAGTTAGATCTTACCCAGCCTCGAAAGTTTTTTGCGACACTGCTCAGTCCTTTACCACAGCTAGAAGAGTTCGCTAGCGTTACCTGGCTAGCATGGAAGCCTGTACATTTGCGGAGTTGCTTTCATTGACAAACGACTCTTTAAGTGTAGTTACATTCGGCTAAACAGTTACAACGAAGAGCAACATAAACAAGCAGGACATACCTAATACCGAACATGCGAGTGGTTCTGCCTGTGGGGTGTTGGTCGTGTCGGTCCTCCTTGAGTTAGCCGCTAGCTAACTCGTTAGCTCGCTTGCTAGGCCGACATCGGAATCCAGGAACTACTGGGTCATCCCTCAGGTGGGACGATCAGCCAATCAGAGACGGAGGGGGTGTGGCTTGTTTGTTAATGTCAACGGAGAAAAATGACACTATGGATCAATATTAATGCTGTAAGTGTTAAAATAATCCCTGATGGTTAAATAAAACTGCGGCAGATATCAAAACAAATGGGAATAAAATCATAGCAACGTACTTTTAACCGGAAATAATTTTGAGTAACTGGAAAATTTCGATTTGAGATTCATACATAAAGGATGGCGACAAAATAATCCACATTTCAGTCTTGTAATTGATTTTCCCCTTTGTTAATCATTTTTCCGTGTTAGAGTTCTTTTTTCCTTTTTTTTTCAGATTCCAGATGGTCAACACAAAACCCCCACAGAACACCCACCTATAATGAAGTCATATTCCGCTGATTAAACCTAAAATGTGGAGGAATAGCATCATAAATAAATAAGAGGCTATGCATGAAAATCTGAATGCAGATCAATAATTTTACATATTTTCATACAACTGCCTTAAAATATTTTAACCAACTAATAATTCAAAAGGAGAGTAAATACATACTCAGAAGTAAAAATAGGTAATTTGAAAGTCATGTGCTGTATGTACACATACATAAATGCCATTGTGCTGCTTTTACATTGATGATCAAAACAAATAAATGATTGTTTTTTCATCACACTTAAAGGTGATGTTGCAGTTGTATTTGAGCTCCAGCACTAGCTGCCAGGTGTTGACAGATTAAACAACTGAGCTCATGTTGTAGTACTTGTAAACAGTTACTGCCATGTCGATTGGTATGTCTATTGGATCAGGCGAGTTAAATGTCCTTTGCCCCAGTTCTGTTCAAATAGTAGCAGTTAACACATAAAGCAGAGGGCCAGAAACCGCTTCAAATGTAATCAACAAAAATGTTGAAAAAATTTATAAGGTAGTTTTGTGAAATCTAGTATTTTTTCCCAGAGCACCTTGGTCCCAGGATTTCATATACAAGTTATATTGAGCATGCACAAAGGTATTTTTATATACTGCATGCTTTGCAAAGAAATCTGACCTCCTATACAGTGCACTTATAATTAGAGTAAGTATCAATGCCTATCTTTTCCTGACACATAAGAATGAACACAGAATACATATTTGACTTTTTAAAATTTTATTTATCAAGGGAAAAAAATGATCACTGTAAAACAGATTTATCAAAAAGTAGTTTTGAATAAAATAATCCATCACAACTTCCCAAAACATCCGTATAGTCTATGAAATGCTGAGTAATTTACACCCCCTACCTATTTTTATTAAATCTTTTATTTTTTGTCATCTGTACTCTGTACAAAGTAACATGTAAAAAAGTAGAAAATACGAACTACTTCCTATGAAACAAATTTTGCAAAACCTTTCTTTCCCATTCTTCCCACTGTTTTCGTGACAATGTCCTCCTTTCTGTTAATTCACTTCATGTCCATAAATCGGATGTCCATGATAAGCAGCGTGTGTCTGGGCAGGGGTCTGGGGGCTGGAGACAGCACTTTCATTATCTGAGTTTGAGTGTCCACATAAGTCACCACAATAAAACCACACACAGGGCTTTCCACTATACCCTTTCTAACTCCCTCCTCTCCATCCTCAGCACTACTCACACTCAAAACATGATATGTGAGGTCTCTCCCTGGTGTCACAGGCACCAGCTTCAGTTGGGTGTCATCCTGAGACATTCCTAGGGGCAGGCATGAGTCCGGGATGGATGGGGCTCCAATTTTGTAGATGCGGACATCAGAAAAACGGACTTCAAAAGAGAAAGGGTAGAAAGAAATTCCACGGAAGCCGTAGAAGTATTCGCGGATCTTCTCATCTCGAGCATCACGACGGCACTCCTTAGACCGCTCCACTACTCCTCCCGACTTGGGAAGAAGCACAACTCTGACAAAGTGAGGAAGGTCTCTTTTGAGCTCATTGTAGAGCCTTTCATGGTCCAGTACCAGCACCACATCCACTTCAAATGCAGAAGCACAGTGAACCAGAGCCTGGTATCCAGAGCCCTTTACCCAGCCACAGGTGTTGATGATGCACCCTCCCACGCTGGCCTTTCTGTTCACTTCACAGCGCTGTGAAAATACCTCAGCCAGGCATGATGTCAGCTGTACACCACAGAAAAGGAAGATAAATATGAGAAGAAAAAACAAAGTAGCCTCGCATTTACTTTGGCAGCTCGCTTCATATTGTTATGTTATTAAAAAATCTTACTACTCACCTTATTGTAAAGTTTGATGTTGGTCCCTGGGGTGGTTGAGCCAAAGTGGTAGACCAAAGGAGCCTGGACTGAAAAACCTTCCTCCACATCTGCTGGTCGCTCAATGCACAGTGCTGATACTGTCCCAGGGACAGACACCTGAGGATTATAATGTTCTTTACACTCTTGAAAACATTGTGTCAAGACTCTAACCTACAAGTTCTGTCTGTATGTTTTGTCATGTAAACCAGTTAATAAGACATAAGTTATACATTTGGTATTGTTGCCTATATCCATGTTTAGTATTGTAATTATGGTACATCTCACCCCACTCTGTCCAACATCCAGTTCCACCAGTGTTGGCCTCCTGCCCACTCTCACAGCATAGCTAAGAAGCAGTCGGCACACAGTGGACTTACCCACATCTGTAGGTCCCACCACCATTACCTGAGGGATGATAAGTTATTGAAATCATTAGCTAAATAACTTGTGTGTGCACATATTAGGCCCTACAGCCACCACTTATTCTACTCTGACAAACTGACTCAAACACAAACATACTAACATACCCTCGGTCCCCTTTCATTGTCCCTTTCTGCTTGTTTTCTCATTTGTTCCAGAGCAGCATGTGTGTTCAGGTAGAGCAACATGGGAGTGTCCTTGGACACATAGGCCACCTGTGATGATGAGGGAAGAGAAGTTCGTTATTTGAGACTCATTCTTCAGATGTCAAGCACACAAAGCAAGGTGTGGTTAAATATAGTACTGTATTCAACTGACACAAAAAAAACATCATGTATCCATACTACAGCTCTCATGAAAACATTCACATTCATGCATTAACCCTCTTGCTGGCTCTCACCTCTGGCTTCCCATAAAGATTCACACTGCAGCCCTGCCAGGTGAAAACTGCTATCTTGGAGCCGTGTCCAAATATGTATTTCTTGTTGCGGTTCAGCTCTGAGCCAAACACCTCAGCCATCCCCGTGAGGAGCTCCAGCTCAACTTGCTCAGCTGCCTCTCCTGCCTCCACCTCAAAGCGAAGTTCAGTTTCCTTTTCCAGGTCATACCTGGTGCTGACCTTCCCAGCAGTTGGAGCATCTTCCCCGGTCTTCTCTACAATCTCTGTTGCCATCACTGCAACGAGACAGTCAGTTATAAGCTACCACTAACAGTATTACAAAACAGATGAGAGATTCTGACAGTGTTTAAACCTTTAAACTTGGGCTGGGTGATATATTTACTCAATCTGATTAAAAAGGCTTTGCTTTACAATCAATGTGTAAATTTTAATTCATTTGAGATTAGAGCTTCCTTTCTGGCCAAAAATTCAGAACAGCACCAATTTGGTGGTTGTGACATATTCATTGTAGATGTTTCTTGAGTCACTGCCTACCAGAAGTTCTTTAAGACATTCTTTAAAAAAATATATATTAACATACAGTTGCAAAAAAAATAAAAAAATAAAATAAAAAAAAATAGACCATCAAAAGTCATCAAAAGCAATGGTTATGCAATCAAGTATTAACTCCTGTGTGTATCACGTGACTAGCTACTGATGTTAGAATGTATGTGTATGATTTTGGTTATTATAAAGAAAACCATGGAAAATAGATTAATATCAGCTCTTAAATTAAACTCTTTTGAGCTATTTTTGTTTATATCATTATATTTGTCCAAACAAATATATCTTTAGTTGTACCAGACATTATAATGAACAAGGAATTGAAGAAAATATCGGATGGTCTAACAATTTTCTCCACGACTGTATAATGCACTTTGGCAGTATATCAAGTGCTGCTTTTAGTTATTATACAGCATGGAGATTCAATAAAGAAAAATACTTTTGAATCCCGTTTTGTCTTCTTACGTAGCAATTATCTGAGTGAGTTATTTATAAGAAATAAAAAAGAGAGATGTACTTTTGGGCATATCCATAGCTGACTATCATTAGCCGTATAGTGTAGTATAGTAGTAATGGAAAGCTTAACGTTATGAGCTTTGATCTCAGCTTCATAGAAACAGTAGCTCCTTCCTAGACGGACAAGAGTAAAGCTGGAAGAAACATTACCTACGTAAAACTTAACATCTAAAAAATGTATTCAATGTAAGGAGGACTTAAAATATGTAAGTAATTCAGAAGAATCAAACTATTTACGACGCTACACACACTGGTTAGCTGTTAGCAGGCCGTCGCTCAACCAGCGTTATCTTATTATAAAAGCTACAGCAGAGGTCTTCAAGTATACCATATTTCAGTAATCTATTCAGGCTATTTCTGCGCCAATCTGAACGTTTTTAGATTTAAGGTAGTACTTACGAAGCAAGTTTAAAGGTTAGTGTCGTATGAAAACAGACACCACTTTAGTGCACCCGATGGTACTGTAACTGATGTCGCCTGATGATGAGGTCATCTTTTCAGCAACCAATCACGTGAAAGGGTGACGTCTAGGAAAACACTGAAATATATAATAAGCTTTGATTGTTTATAAAAATTGGAATGTATTGATTCCTGATTAGACCTCTAACTTGTATTTTTAATATATTCTATACAAATGTTGGTCTTTACAAATCTGAAGGTTCATGCTCAGCCTGGAAAAAAAATCTGTATGTGGCCGTGAGGATTTTTGAATGTATAGCCAGATTCTGATAAATAAATTTAGGAGGGAAAAAAACAAACTCCGTGGCCCATTCTTTTCTAATTTCAGTCAAACGTTACTGATTTTAGTTAATTTTAAGCTTGTAAACGTCAGTATTACATTATTTTGCCATAAGAAATGATTTGCTGTCCTCAAAAATAACAGTAAGAGAATAAATGTAATTTGGAAAGATGTCTGACTCACAGACTATATACAAGAACTTAACACTGATAGAAATCAAAAGCTAAAATTGTTCTTTCTAAACAGCTGACTTTTGGACACATTGGACTGAAAGCCAAAAAAGCACCTGAATTAATTTCTCAGCTTTTAATCGTTTTTCTATAAAGATTCACAGTTTTAAACTTCACATATATTCTATCATGTATATTGGATGCACTGAATGAACTGCTTCTCCAAATACAGAAGTGTAATTAATATTGTGATTCTGCTCTACATATACTTCGACTGACACCAAGAAAATAAAAGGTCGAGCTTTGAATCAAAAATAACAACTAGAACACATAATACAAACAAGAACACTTTATTTATTTAACAAGCAGATGTCAAGCAACAGCAAACCGTATTAAAATACAACTGCAGATCTATGAGGACGGATGTGTTGGCTCAGATACTCCACAAGGTGTCGCTGTATGTCCAGGTGAGAGCTGCCGAAGCTCGGATCATCAGAGAAGAGACTGAGAAAATCCCATTGGTCACTCCTCGTCATTCTGCTTCCACTGCCACATCTCCTGAACTCAGCTACATGAAAGACATGCTCTGTTAAACTTTAAAATATTCCCAACATGCACCACTGTTTGCCAGGAGTTCAGATTTTTTTTTCACCGGACACCTAGTTTTTTTTAGTTAGTCATAGATGTTCTGTGAAATAGGCATTTTGCTTGTAACAAGGAAAAGCACGTGTTACCAATGACAGTGATGTGACTGTCTAAATTAAATATTCTAGAACATCCAGATTTTGGAACTAATGCCAGTCACTGAAGTCATATTCTCATTAAAATGTTACACAAAATGTTGGCTAAACATAGGCAGTATGTCTTGAGCTCAGATAACAAGCTGTAACTGTGTCCACCCTTATGACTCATACAAACACAACCTCGAAGAAATCTAACTTAAGGTTATGACACACGTCTGGAGGCACAGACGGACATCAGGGGGAGGGAAATCCAATTAAATAATCAGTATATTTAAGTACACAGAGATTGAGCTAATACGTACAATTAATAAAAACCTTTAAATAGGCAGTAAAATGTATAATTCTAAGATGTAACTACAAAACTGTATTAAATCATAGACATTTACGTAATAACAGAAATGCCTGATGTGTTGCTGTGATGAATACCGGCGTGGCAGTGATTCGCTCATAGTAGTGTGTAACTGTGACCGCAAGTGTGATTTAGAATTCTTGTTCTCTCAGATCGCATGAATATGCTAAAAGGTTATTATAGAATTTACTCAGTAACATGACAAAACTACCCAACACTGCAGCTTTAACGATCAGGGCTTGTTTAAATTCTTACTGCTCCTGCTGTCAACTATTCAAATTTGTTTGCGGAAATACACTGAAAGTATTGGGACATGTTGAATTCAGGTGTTTCTTTTCAAACAGAATCTGGGATACACAATAATGAAAAATGTCATAATATAATTTCATGTTGGGATAAATATCATTATATTTCTTTATTTAGTTTTGTTTAAATTGTTATCTTTG
>JAPTGZ010000002.1:23051096-23069466 GCA_029814645.1 Fowleria isostigma
GCCGCTTGTACTCGCGACCTCATTCTTTCGGTCATGACCCAAAGCTCATGACCATAGGTGAGGGTTGGAACGTAGATGGACCGGTAAATCGAGAGCTTCGCCTTATGGCTTAGCTCCCTCTTCACCACAACGGACCGGTTTAGCATCCGCATCACTGCCAATGCCGCCCCGATCCGCCTGTCAAAAAAGTGATATTTTCAGCAAAATATATCATTAACTGAACATAAGCTGTGTCTTCATACACTGTCATTGATCAAGCTCCATGGGTTTTACTGGTGAATCAATGTTGTAGAAGATGATGGTGTTTCCATGTTCACAACGGAGCCTCTGAATGTCCAAATGGGTCATATCTGATGACCATGAAAAGATGATGAACTGCATTTTACACCAATTATGTACATGTATTGATAGAATTCGTGGATCATAAATGATTAAACATTAAACATCAGTAGATGGTTTTGGTTGTCCTGGCTGTTTGGGTCTTTATGGGTTAATATTATACTTATTATTGTAGTTACTTTATTATTTGATATAGTGACTTGACCACTTGACTTACTTCTAGTTTTGCATTTTTTAGTTAAAGTAGATGTCAAATTATATTGAAGTCACATTTTTTGTATGTATCATAGCACATCAGTCATATTCTTGTGCAACTATCTGAAAAACTTTACTTGTTATGAGGCCATAGTTGTGCATCTCATCTTATCTTATCATCAGTCAGTCTTTTCACGGTCATGCTTTAAATGGTCTTGAATACAACCCTAATTTGAATCTGTGTGTCTTAGTGTCGAGCCTTGTTGATTTTTATATGTTCACTGCCCTTGACTATATAACATAATTACCATAGTACTCTCTACAGGTTTTACACAGACATCCTTCTTGCCTGTTATAATAACAGTTAATCTAGAAACTTAGTGCGAGAATAGTCACTGTTTCCATTCAAAATGATTAATTCACAGTCAGAGGATCTCCTGTTCTCTCTGTTTAGCCTCACGCTTTTTTTTCCCTCTTTCAACTGGTGATTTATCGGGAGCAGAGGTTCACTACCCAGGAGGCTCATATTTCACATGTTGGACAATGGGAGCTGGTCAGTGCAACAGTGCTGCAAATGATGATCATCAAATATACATGTGATAGGTCAGTTGTCACATTGACTGACGCACTGGCTAAACAAGTGATATACTATTCTGTTAAGACATGAAAGTCATTCTATTCTATTCTATTCTATTCTATTCTATTCTATTCTATTCTATTCTATTCTATTCTATTCTATTCTATTCTATTCAGGGCTGCACAATATATTAAAAAAAATTTATATCATAATGATGGAGTGTGCAATATTCATATTGCGAAAATGTGCATTTTTTTTTTTCATTAACTTTCTCTTTTACACACCATGGGGTACCAGACTGGTTTCTCTACCACTCTAACATGATAGCTTTTCTGGCAAAAAATGGAATTAATGCTACTTCTGCAGGTTGAATGCAAGTTTACATGCTATTAATCCTGAAAAGATGTGAATATTTTCAGAGCATATGGGCAAAGCCTGAACATTTATTTTTAAAGATTTTATTTTTTTATGCAGTATTTACCAAATCAGGCAAGTAATAGAATATTGTTTAGTTAAAGCTCTTACATGGCGGTACTCTTGCACTTTAGTTATTATCAAATACATCCATTTTATTTACACATTGTTCTATGTGAATAAAATGACCAAATATTTGACTGTGTTTGTGTCTGAAGGTCTATGGTCACAGCATCACCATGTTCTTGGACAGAATTGTGTCATTGATTGTAGTAGTACAGTATTTTGTCTTAATGTATAAATAACTGAGTCAGTATAGAAAAAATTGGCTCATTTTAACATTGTTGAGGAACATTTTTCTTGGTATTTTTTGGGTGAATGAGAAATATTAGAAATAAATGTATCTATTCTATTCTATTCTATTCTATTCTATTCTATTCTATTCTATTCTATTCTATTCTATTCTATTCTATTCTATTCTCACAGTGTCAATATCCACCATGCAGTGAATATAGGTATTTCTTCATCTTCAATCTCTCTCAGCCTCCTCATTTCTTTTTGCGGCCTTCTGACGTCAGCTTGTGTCTTGGTTCAGCCTGTGCATATAAGACATGTGTGAAGATGAAGATGTCAGTGGACACGCACAAAAACACGCCAACTCATATGAGCCAATGCACAAGCTTTGGCCAAGACATGCCCAAATAGGAGAGGGAAAATGTGTGACGCCAATAGAGCGATGGGTACTGGTATGACTGAGGTTTACACAAAAGCTGAGTGACAGCATATGAAAAGCCTACGAACTGACAATACAGGGGAAGAAAGCAGCAGCAAGAAAATAAGATAAAGAGTTGGGGGAGAATGAGTGGGCGCAGAGTGAGATAAACACACATCATCAAAGTCTGACAACTTCAGAGACATCCTCTGTGCTAATAGCTTGGTCGTGTCGCTGCACCGGAAACTGTGAATCCCATGACCACCCAGGCAGTTGTTTTAACCGAAGAGGGATAACGCCCACATTTTTGCCTTGAAAGGGCAACTTTGAAATATGGTATGGATAATCGCACTAGTCACGATTTAAGCAGTCACGCCAACAGATGGTGATCCCTTACAGCAGTAATTCTCAAACTTTTTACAATGGAGTACCCCCTGAAATATACTTTTTTAGGAAAGTACCCCAACTCTCATTTCAGTATCTCTCATCTCTTTATTTAACCAATAAAGACCTGGTGTTGCTTTTGTGGCAGTTCCCAAATAAAATTTTCCCTCTCTGTTTACCCTTTCTTAAGGGATTTATCATCATTTACCATTATATTATCTTCTCTATTTTGCATTTTGTCAGTAAAATTCTGATATTTTCTGATATTTAATTTACTAATCATGTACCTTAATCATCATTCATTCATTACATTTGAAGGTTATTATGTCAAAGACAGAGAAAACTTAAGTAAAAGTGCATTTTTCAGTAAAATATATCCTTAACTGAACATAAACAAAGGGTCTCCATCCACTGTCATAGCTACAACTCCATGGATTTTACTGGTGAATCAATGTTGTAGAAGATGATGGTGTTTCCATGTTCACAACAGAGCCTCTGAATGTCCAAATGGACAGCAATTATTTACATGGATTGATAGGATTAGTAGAGTGTTTAACAGTTTAGATCAGTAGATGCTTTTGGTCACTGTTGGATGTTTGGGTCTTTATGGGTTAAATTAAATTTTGTGTGCAAAGTGTAAACCGAGAAATGCCCTCTTTTATTGGTAAAAAAATAAATAAATAAATTGTCATTAATTAATAAATGAAGCTTTCATCAACAAATAATAATTTCTTAGCTACTCAAATCAACTCATTTTAAACAATGTCAGGTTCAGGCCACCTAAACATTGAAAAAAGACACAAGAACACACAGGAGTTGAGTACTTCTTACTCGCAAGGAGAGAGGTTGCCAGCACACTGTCAGTTACAATGTCTCCAACCAACTCTGAACTACATTGGCCCCACTCTCCTCATTTATTGAAAACAGGTGGTCCCTAGTTACATGGGTGCGTTAGTCTAAGGATTACACATTGATAACGTGGTTAGTGCATGTATTGTTAGATGATTTCTTCTTTCACAATGTCAGCAACATCTGCAAAGGTTGTCCTCCCAGACGTCTGTGTGGTTAAAAGTGGACTTTCGTTTTACGCTATCCTGGCTGCTCTCGCTTCTGCAAACAGTGTACTAAAAAGGAACACTTCAACAGATCACACAAAGTTCAGACATCATGGTTGCACAGAGTTCAGCATTAAAATGTGATAAATTAATATACAATTATTCCAACACAATAAAAAATAGAAATGTTCTTAACATGTTACCAAAGCTTAAACAAGATGATTAACAATAAAAGTATTATTTGAATGAAGCAAATTTCCAATATATTTTGTCACAGATTAAACAAAATAGGTGGAACTTTGTTTTTCCTGCCTGTTTTTAATGCCGCAAGACAAGGCATTTGATTGAATTACAATAGTGTGGTCACTGTACACTCAAGCTGTAATTAAAGAGACTAATGTCTTTTCACCACCTACCTTATCCATTACCTCATGTTACTTACCTGTTTATGTTTTCAGTGGCACAGACAGAATTACACCATTTACATTTGGACTGTGCTTTTTTGCACTGTTTTAACTATCCTTTTCTTTTCTTTTTTTTTTCAATCTTTTTATCTCTTTACTTTTTAAAAAATATTTGGCCGTGAACAGCAAAGCAAAAATTTTATTGTACAGGGAATATGTTTGTGCATATAACAATAAATACTTTGAATCTTGAATTACTCCATGTATAAACACAGTTTCCAGTAAAAAAAAAAAAAAACAACAACCAAAAAAACCACTCATAAAAAAAGTTCATATCAGTGTTGTCTGCTGCAGTAACTATGAGCAAATAAATCATTTTCTATTCATGGAATAATTTAAAGTACAGCTCCAAAAAAGAAATAGTTGGCACAGTATGGAAAATGAGCAACATAAGCACCATATATTTTGTGATTTTATTTGTATACATCCATTCTTTACATGCAGACACATTCAGGAAAATGTTGGGGACAGGCAATTTAGGGTGAATGGTGAAGTTAACAAAATAAGAATGTTATTAAAACACGTACAAGTTTAAAGAAGAAATATAATGGTAACTCCACTCCGCAAAAATGCCAGTGTTAATTTAACACCCATAGGGCCAGATTTACTAAAGGTTTGTGTGTACTAAAACGTGTACGAAACTCATTTTACACACAAAAAAGTACACCCTGATTTGCTATCAGTGTGGCTTGTGTCTTTCAAAGGTGCAAAATAGTGCATCTGATTCAGTACGTTTGGTAAAATGAATATGTAATATGGGGCATTTACCTGCAAATGTGTGTGAACTGGAAGGAGAGCATGTAAATGTATTAAAGCAGCACACGTTAGTGAGTTATCAAACCTGAACGCAATTTTACTGATAGAAACTGCGTCCATATTTAACACATCTCAAAAGGACATGTAAAGAAGGTTTGCGGGCATTTTTCTGAACACATTTTTCACCCTCCATCCACCTTCCCAATCACCCTCCTCTGCACATTTTTGAAATGAATGATGAAACATTTATTAATACATATCACCTTGTCTCCAAAATGACAGCCTTGTGGAGATGTTAGAGGAATTATGCACGGACCGGCCTGTGTGTGAATGAGGGGCGGACTTATAAGGTGTTCCTATCAGAAGTACGTCATTCATGCCACAGATTGTCCAGACGCAGTGAAAGACTGGACTCAAACGCACAGAGCAAAGACGAGTTTGTGCACAGTACCTCTGCTGTCTCTCCCGAATCAGGGTATTTAAAAATCCCTCACCAAGGGGTGAAGTTTTGATGACAGCATCCAAAACCACCAAGACGCCACTTTTTATGGCGTTTGGAAGACCAGACGTGCTCTAAGAGGGGCAATATGTGATGGGGTTGTCCTGCCATAGTCCACAGCAGTGTCTGTACAGTGGGCCCACTGTGGGTAGATGACTCTAATGATATGATATGGCAGACCAGGGGGAATAATTGGTAGGAGCAAGGCTTCCTCCATAAGTACCACGATGTACCTTTTTCCCTCTGAGGTGCACTAGTCTTATGGACGGCTCCAGCACAATACATATAATGACAAAACTCCTGGCACCTTTGTATTTCCTTGTGTCTGGATCATTGTAGTGGACTGTTACCATTAGTGCTGATGTATCCTGGTTCAAGTATACTGTCTCCATTGCACAGCACCTTTCATGAAAACACACGCAAAATTCTCATTTAAATAGGGCGGTCTCTAACACGTTTACAGCTGTGGTCACTGGTGCAGAAAATCTTGATAAATCACCCGCAAACCGTGGTCCAACCCTTCACGCAGAATTCGAGATAGCACACACACGTTACTACAAGCAAAATGGGATCTTGGTAAATCTGGTCCATAGTGTTGAAATTATCAATCACAAAGTGTCTATATGTGCCCACACTGTACAGTGTCAAGGTAATGCTTTTGAAAATGTTAAAAGATTAATACTCAATTTTAGTTGGTTCAACACTTTTCATCATTAAAAGTAACACCACACAACACTTTCCAGTGTTTTATCCACACAATTCTAGTGTTGATGTTGGGAGGAAAGTGTTACTTTTGACACTGTATCTCAACACCATCATTATTGGAGTGTGGATTCAACACTGGAAAGTGTTGTACCACTGGTGTTACTTTATAATGATGAAAAATGTTGAACCAACTAAAACTGGGTGTTAATCTTTTAACATTTTCAAAAGTGTTACCTTGACACTGTACAGTGTGGACCTACATAGACACTTTGCAAATGTTAATTTCAACACTGTGGGTGTTAATTTTTGTAGTGTAGATCCTTGGAAATTATTAGCACTTCCCTTCTGTCATGGTTCCTTATTTTAAGTTTCCCAGATCAATCAGGAAGGTTGAGTCTCTTCCACCAATGTGGCTGAAGGCGTAATCAGCCGGGACACCTGTTCTTGAAGTGGCTATTTTGAAACATGAGTCAGTGTGGCCATGCTCACTCTGGTGTGGGTGTGGAACCGTTACATGAGGGTGAGGCTTGATCTACCCCAGTCAAGGTTAAATTTAACATCAGTGTTAAAAACACTGATTTGAAAACATTTTTTTGTCAAAGGTTAAACAAACAATGCTATTTTATAGCAATATGGTAATAATACACCAACACTCTCTATTTAACACTGCCCCTGGAATTTTAACACTCCTATACTTGCATATTGCAGTATTTGGTACTGTAGTAATGAAGTCATGTGGGTCCATCACCAGTGATGGTTCTTGAATACACTGTTGTCTGGAGGATCAGAGATCATAGTTGTTCAGTGGAGTCTTGAGCCCTGGTCCTCTTGGCACTAAAATATTTCCAAGAAATACTGTATTTACACATTTTAATAATGTTCTCATTGCAACAAACTTAACTTGTTCCTAAAGGACAAGATCTTTATTTTCCTGGATGCTGCTTTTGCTTTAAAAACTCTTTTCAGTCCTAAATTGCCTGTTTAATTTCTAGTTAAGGCTTCAATGTGAATGTATCAACTATTTCTATCTATATTTCAGAAGCATCACAAATCAGATGGATGGAAACAAATTCACCTCCATAATTTACTGTGAATAGTAGCTGTTGCATTTATGGACTCAAAAGGAAAATAGATTTTACTTACTAACACTCCCTCCTTAACACATACCATGCGTCACACAAGATATAATTCTTATGCTTATCACAGAACAATAACCACAGCCCACTCTACAGCATTTGTGATAGCTTTCACTATTAAATGTTAATGCATTCTCAAAGAAATTATGTAGGTGGGTTTTCTGACTTTCCTCAAATGTGTAAGATATGAGTGAGTAAACTTTCATCAAAAAACTAGTTTGGGTGTGAAAATGATGAATAATTAAAGAACTCAAAGTTAAAAAAAAAAAAAAAAAAGGTACTGCAACCCAGATAATGCAGGCAACTGTCTCTATTCACCTATTATAGTCATTTTACTCATGATTAAAATGGTCTGAACTTTTAAGTGTGTTTGCATATAGAGCTGTATGTGCATGTGTGGTTACACTTGCAAACACATGTGTGACTATGAGCATCATCGTCATCATCATCATAATGGTGAGAGTTGATCTGTTGAGGGGGTGTGCTGATTCCGGGACAAATTATCACATTTTCTTTCTGGCATCGTCCCTATCCTTCCCCTTATACTGAATCATACCCTCCTCCTCACCCCTCACCATGCACCCCTTGATCTTACATGTGCATAAACACATACAGTTCAGCAGCATGTTCATTCATGTCTCTGGTAAAGAAGGCGAGGGTGAAGTTGGGTGAGAAGTGAACATGGCATGAACATGAGATCGATAACCTTCACTCACACTCACACTGTCACAAGGACTGGTAACACTTCACTCACTTATACGCACAGATACACAACAAACATCACTTGGATAGCATGATGTGATTATTGTTCCTTACGCTTCTGTTCATCAGTTACACTTTTTTTTTTTACTTGTCTTGTCCAGCATCATAACAGCAGAATGGTGATCTGACTGCCTTGTTGCTTTGAACAAATTAGCTTTGCCGAGGGGAACTTCATAAAGTATATAAGGCTCCCCTTGATATTCCACTGTCTTTATTTTGGGTTTTGTTGAACCACATCTTGATGCCGGACCTGACATCAGTTACAATATTTACAAACCTCATCTCACTGCTTTTTACTTTGATTATATTCAAGGTTCATGGTACACTTTGTCTCTTCGACTGGGGACAAGCAAGCTGCACTGAAACACATGACTCACATTCTTTTATCCCTTACTATGTGTCTAGTGTAAAATGTTGACTTTAAAAGTTCATTTCAGCTCATGATTTGTTGAATGAATGGTTGTAATCTATCAGCTAATTACAACATTTAAACTTTTTTCCCTCTTTATGTACCTTAGCTTGTATTCTATCTGACTAATGCCTGTCTCTTTAATATGCTTCTTTATGGTAGCTTTATATAACAAAGAAGACTTCTAAATTACAAAGTAACTCCCACACACTTTGGTTTCTTTATTTTTTTAATAAAGCAGAACACTTTCCAAATGCATTTCCACAGAAAAATGCAGAATCTAACAGTGTCACAGTATCTTTCATTTTTCTATGCAGAAACTCACAGTTGTGAATCGGGTTTAGTACAAACATGACATAAGGGACTGACATATGGCCTGTGACTAATACATTTCACAATCAGATTGGGTTGGCATTGTGTTTAACAGATTGCAGAGAAAAAAAAAGAAAACACTTTAATCAGGGTTTCTAAACAGACCTAGCTGAAGTTGAAGAGGTTGTGACTTTAAACAAAATAAAAAAATAGTAGGTTTTGAAACAGATGTGGGTGTTTTAATTAGTTCATCAAAAGACTTTTGCCACTTTCATTCTAAAATAAAAACATACATGCATGCACACATACATACAGGCACACACGCATCGATGCTGACGAACAAGAGGTTTCAGCGTAATGTAATAGGAGCCAACAGGACAATGACCTGAGTCTTAGGACAAAACAGAGGGCTTTGTAAGACTCAATCCCTTATGTTAATACACAGAGGGACACGTACAGGCACTCAGCCAAATGAGACCGAATCAAACTGGCCTCCTTTTGACTCTGGTCTTGACCTCAATGAAACATGCACACATAGAACAAAACTTGAACACAAAATGAGATTATAAAGCCAGATCCTTTCTTGTTCTGGTCCTGCTTATGTAGAGAGGTACCCAAGATGATCAATGATGATTAATGATCATTTTTAGTTTCCATTTAATCTGTCGGCTTTGAGGTTGTCAATGAGGAGATGACAAGACTGAAAAACATGAGGGTCAACAAGGTGTGGCTAATTCCCATTGTTTACCTAGTCTATTATTCTTGTCTCTTCTACCACCACAAGCTGTTGATTACTAAATGGTACTAAAAGAAAAGTAAAAATCTAACTAGACCAAAATACAGTGCGCATGTATGTACAGTGACTGAATGATATGTACATGTGTGGGTAGTGATGTTGGGCTCTCTGGGATCATGCAAAATGCTGAATCTGTAGGAGAATGAGACTCACTCATAGCTGTGCAACCCTAGATCTTAACATCATTTTTCTTCTTTCAGGTGCATATCTATATTTCAGTCTCGTATGCAAAATGCTGAAGTTGATAGTAGTTAGATGGTGAACACTAGTTGAAATAGAAAATATCGGTAGACAATTAGTTACAACGCCTGCGTTGTTTGCTGCCTCCCAACAGCTGTGACATTAAAAAACCTCCAAAGACCACGCCAACCAACTGCATGTTGTGTCTTGGTCGTGGTACAGGCTAATGTTATTGCAGGTTTTTGCCTTTGCTCTGTCACTCTCACTCTGGATCACAATGCTGATGTTGCTTATTATAAAGCATGTGCTCGTGAACAGCAGCTACTTCACGACTGAAATCCTGAACTGCTCTGCACATTTTCTCAACTGAAGAACCCTCTGTTTCCTAGCATACCTCCTGCATCATTGTAGCACCCCTTGTACCTTTAGGAGGTCTTGAAGAAATCTAGGTTTCTGTTAGAATTGAAAAGAGCAGTGGAAAAATTAGAGGAGAAAAAACACTGTGGAGGAAAGGGGAGTTCAGCCAAAAAGGAGATGGAGGGAGAATGTTACCACTGAGAGGGAGAGGAGATGGAGGAAAGCTGGTGTAGGGGATAAAGAGGAGGAAGAAGGGTAGGGGGAGTCATAGCCTGGTGGGCACTCAAGTTCAAAGCAGCGGATGGAGGAGTCTTCATTGCCGTAGTTTGCCCAGTATTCTTCTGGGTCAAGCTTAGGGAGTGCTGCCTCATCCTCGGACATTTCATATTTTGAGGGGAAGGATTCAACAGGGACTTTGGGGGGGAACTGAGGCTTGGGGGCAGTGAAGGGGAAGGCTTTCACTGTCTCTGAGCTTTTCTGGTACAAAGACTTGGATGAAGATGCAGGCTTGTGTTTGGAGAACCACCAGCGAGTCTTGGTGCTGAACGTGGTGGTGGTGGATCCAGCCAGAGAGCCGGGGTCGGGCAGAGGGCACAGGGCGAAGTCCAGCTCCCGGAGGAATCTGAGGTCCTGGCCACGACGTTGAGAGGGTGAGGTGCACATCAGCTCAGAGGAAGAGATACGGGCCGTGCGGAACCACTCCCAGAGGGGACGCGCCTCACAGCCACAGGACCAGGGGTTGGAATTGAGCCGAAGGAACTGGATGCCTTGGACATCTTTCATGGTCTGTCCTGGAAGCTCGGCCAGGGAGTTGTTGAACAAGTAAAGGATGGTCAGGCGTCCCAGGTCACGGAAAGCCCGGCGATTCACCTGTCTGATGCGGTTGTCATGGAGAAGAAGGCGGTCAAGGTTGACCAAGCCTCTGAAAACATTCTCAGATAGGGCACGGATTCGATTTCCATGCAGAAAAAGATGGGTGAGGTTGACCAGATCTGAGAACAGGTCATCATGCAGAAAGTGGAGTTGATTTTCCTGGAGCAGAGCCAAAACACATCAAGATTAAATGCTGCAGAAAACCACACAACAATGTTACTGATTCTAAATTCTGATGGTTTTGAAAAAATGCCTGTCAGAAAAAACACATCTTTTAAGGGTTAACTCACTTTATAATCCTCTCTCTTTGCATTTTACCCACCCTAATACTTAGATAGCATCTAGCATAGGTAATAAGCACATCAGGAGCAGTGATCTGCTTTTGAAGGTGCTTGGAGACTAATCCCAGATGTTCATCAGCATCATAGTTGAACCTATATGTACCTGTTTTTAATGGCAGGGGAAACAGGATGCCACAATTAAATATGCAAAATCTAGGTATACTTATACTAAGTTTATTGAAGTAGCCTCCATTTCTAAGCTAGCATAGCTTTGTCCAATGCTGCTGCTGTACAGGAGCAGAACTGAGGTACTGAAACACTTAGAGATTAGTGTAAAGCGTTCTGCAAATAACTGACCCTGAAATCATTTTACTGTCTTATCATGGCTGTAGGGACCTAAGTCAGTCACTATAGAGATGGAGTTCAGTGATGTCAGCAAATGAGTCCAAAACAAACTTCACATGAACTGCTCACTAGCATATGCAAAAATTACATATTGGCCCTTTAAAGCATGTTTTTCACAGTCTAAACCACAGATCAATGTAATAATTTGGGCTGAAGAATCTAAAGTATTATTAAGAAATATATTAGCTCCAGTTAGAGGTAGCTATTGTCTGTGACAAAAGGAAAACAGTCTCTCCAGTTCTGAAGACGGTACATGTGGATCTATTAAAACAGAACAAGTGGGAGTTTTTTTCATGTCTGAAAAGGCATTGGCAGAGCCTCATTAGAACAGAGCTCAAACTGGCAGATTCTCGGACACTAAAGTAACTGAGATCTCATCAACTGCCAAAATACTGACAACCACTTGCAAAAACGGGTCATCTTAATTGTCTATCGACTGAATTAGTCATATTTAAAATCTGTTAATGTTGTATTATGTGGTTGTGCAGGCATTTTATCTAAAATCAGGTAATGTTTAACTGCAGAACTGAGTTGCTTCAAAGTGCATAGAGCATTTAGCAGTCTTCAAGAGCAGAATCTGAGGAAGCACCTTGCAATAAATAAATATAAATTATGTCCTGTTTAAGTTTTTACTGTTTGTTATGTTAATCATCTGTAAAACTCTTTGAATTACATTAGCCTGTATGAAGGGCACATTAGAAAATGTTAACAGAGTTTGATTAAAACTCTTTCTTCCTTGAGAGTCGCATTATTGTCAAGCTAATGAAGAATTAAGTAAGTGCATAACACAAACTGCAGAACACACATTCAATGGAAACTTATCAAGCTTTCATAACTGCAGTTGCTTGTTTTGGTGAAATGTTGTATTTTCAATATTCATCTACATATTTAAGATTATGGTTGTGTTAATCATGAGTTAATATTCTAGTAATAATGATAGTGATTTTAAAATAAAGTTTGCTAGACCTTGGTCTGGTTTTCAGTTAGAATGCTGTTGTTGAAGGAAACATGGTCACTCTTTTACATCTACATAGAAAATTTCTCTCTGATATTTTACATATTATCAGTATTTCCTTTACTGGACCTATTTCGACAGTAATGTCGTACAATTAATATAAAAAACATATGTAATTCATTTGTGCCAGTTCTTAGAGTTTGAGATGAGTTGTTTGTGTTATGAATTTTGTGGTTCTTTAGTTATGTTTATTATTATTTTTTAATCAGTATTTATTTTTATTTTTCATGTTTTCTTACTGTGTGCAACTAATCAAACCTACCTGAAAGGCTTCTTTGATATGTGGCAGTAAAAGTGTTTATCTGTGTGTGGGTGTGAAGCCTGCATGTGGCCAACTGTTAAATGAACACGAGACAAACAACCATTCTCTGTGCAAGCGTCATGTGTACATTTAGTATTCAAGCATTACACATACCAGTGCATGTGCAGTCTCTAGGTGCATGCATGTGTACTGCCTTTACCTGCAGGTAGAGAAACTGGAGGCTGTACAGTTTATGGAAGAGATCATGGGGTAAAGTTGCCAGCTTGCAGCGATGCATGTGCAGGCTCTGCAGCTTCTCCAGGCCTCTGAAGGCTCCACCTTCAAGGTGCCGTAATGAGGGGTTATCACCAAGATCCAGCTCCTCTAGTACCCTGAGGTTACTGAAGGCCCCTGCCTCAATCCATGTGATGTTATTGCCATACAGCCAAAGCACCTGCTCACAAACGAGACAAAATAATGGAATGAAGTAAGAAAAAAAATAAGGGTATTCATGTTATAGGTGGGATTCAAAGCAGGCAGAAACATACTTGCGTCTCAAAGCCAAAAGAGTCTGCACGGAGCTCTGTGATGCGGTTGTTCTGCAGGAAAACACGCTGTGAGTCATAGGGTACACCGGTCGGGATTATGGTGAGGTTCTGAGACTGGCAGCTGACCGTCATGGGCGTGGGGTAACACACACATAGCCTGGGGCATGCCGTCACCCCGCCCGGCTTCATCACCACCAGCCATAGAATCAACCAGAGTAAGAGTCCACCTGCAGAGAAGGAAGAGGAGGAGATAAGGGGTTATATCATGACAGGAAGGATCACAATTTAAGGTCAGGTCATTAACAGGAGGTGACTGATGCTGCAGTTAATCCTGGTCAGAAAAACAAAGAAAGTTAGGTTGATTTCAGTTCATTTGGCACCAGCCTTTTCTCTATGTGTTTGTCAAATCCATTGTTGTCAGTGATTGTTTTTGTCACTGCAGTGCTCTCACCCATGACGTGTTGATGGGCCGCAGAATGTTAGGGCTCATATAAAATTCATCAAATTACAGAAATCATTCACCCATTCACATCCACCTGATCAGTTTACACAGGTCTCAGTGGCTGTTGTGACAGTTACATAACTTTCAGTTAAATAGGCTAGAATAAGCTCCATCTCATATCTTAAAAACATACAATTACAGAACAAAAACGTGAGCTACATGTGTCTCACAGCATTAAATTAACCCGGTTTCCTAGTTCTCAAGCAATCTACACCAAAAGGATGTTTTCTTCGTGAGGTTTGTCATGTACAGGGCAGGCGTATCCCTAAAACTGGTAAAGTGATCCGGATCAGTTTCAGTTGTCATCAATAATTACTCATCTTTTTGGCACAGCTCGGATAACGCCACACAGTAGGGGCCACCGCGGGAAAAGTACATGTATGAAATAATAATGAACTTCCCATTCATCTATTGCGCGCAAGATTTTCCAGCGGCTCACCTCCTGACCCCTTAACAAGTTGGACTAATAGCTGCGATGGACGAGGGTTGGAGAATTGGAGTTCCGGCTTCGGAGTACAATATGACACCTATTTTCAGTATGCCTTGTTTACCGTTAAGTTTAATGAGAAATAACGTTCAGTAAACTGTGCGTAAAAGTCATCATTTTGCCATGCGTAAAGGTGGCAACAAGTCCATAAGTTTGGGTAAATTTATAAGAGTGCAAAAAAAACCCAAAACCCTAACTTAATTCACATGTTGGGGAGTTACTTTGATATTCAGAATGCCATCAGATACATTTGAACAAAAGCAAACACTGGATGTCTTCAAGATCTTCTATTTGACGGAGCTGATTTGTGCCAAAATGTAGACGTCTTGCTTGTGATATAAGCTGCTCTCTTCCAAATGTCTGACTTCCAACTGATTAAAGTAAATGTTTCTTTTATTACGCGATTTACGGAGTAATTTAAAATAGAAAAAATACAGATTTAGGTAAATGCATCATAATATATGTAAAGTTCTTCCAGATGTGGTCTTTTCAGATAAGTGAATTACTTCTAAATCACACGTTCAAATCATACATGTTAACATTAGTTAAAGATGAACTGCATTAAAATAAGTTAATAATAGCAATCTGAGAGACAGTATAACTTACTTTTCATGTTGTGGGCGCTGAATCTCCTCGCGGTGCAACGTGTCTCCATCTCGAACCAAAGCCGAAAGCGAGTTAGCCTGCGCGGCGTGGAAGTGCCTGCTTGCTGCTATCTCTGCTGAGGTTCAGCTCTGGTGCCCGAGATGCTGCGGCTTCAGGCAGTGACACCGAGGAGTCCCGGGAAGCTGTTTATACTCGTGGTCGGCCTTCGCCCACAGTCGTGGGCAGCGGAGGATCCACTCTACGTCAGTGAAGGAGGAGGGGAACAAAGTCACCGGAGGAAGCGACAGGAAAGGCAGCAACAGGGCGTGTTCTGGCCGCATCTCCACACTTTCCTTATCCTTAAATGTAACACTTCATTATTTGTCACAATTGGGCACCATTACATTACATCACACCATACACAAGTAATGCTTCTTTATGGTATGAATGTTAATTAAAACACAAAACTGCATATATTTTTTTGTCATTTTAGAAAGAAATTAAGTGTTTTATTTGTTATTATGTATCAACCATTACCTCTACATGGTATGGATGTTAATTAAAACACAAAACTGCATATATTTTTTGTCATTTTATAAAGAAATGTAGTGTTTTATTTGTTATTATGCATCAACCATTACCCCTACATGGTATGGATGTTAATTAAAACACAAAACTGTACATATTTTTGCCACTTTATAAAGAAATGTAGTCACAGTCTTCTGCTGTTTCCTTTATTATATATCAACCATTACCTCCACATGGTATAAATATTAATTAAAAAACAAAACTATATATTTTTTGCCATTTTATAAAAAAAATGTAGTCATAGTCTTCTGCTGTTTCCTTTATTATCTATCAACCATTACCTCTACATGGTACAAATATTAATTAAAACATAAAACTATATATATATTTTTTGCCACTTTGTAAAGGAATGTAGAATAGTCTTCTGCTGTTTTATTTATTGTTATGTATCAAGCATTACCTCTACATAATATGGATATTAGAACACAAAACTATATATATTTTTTTGCCATTTGTAAAGAAATGTAGAACAATCTTCTGCTGTTTTATTTATTATTATGTATCAACCATTACCTCCACAATAACATGTAAATATAACCCCTGCCACTCCTGTTTACATTTCACTGTCTATGCTGTGTATATATTGTTTATTCCTACGTAGGACATATGGCAATGTGGGATGAAGCCAAGCCACATGATAATAAGTGACTGAGGTGGGATGAAGGCCATGAGACAACACGTGAAATCTGCATGAATGTTACTGAATGAATGTAATTATGATCATTTGCTTGTGTGGTTCCACCGTTGCAAATGTGCACACAGGTTGGGTGGAGGAGGATAAGAGGTGGGAAATCTCTGTTGGCATTAAACCCAAAAAAATCTCCTGTCTCATTTAGTGTAGGCCAGATTGGAACTGAGCCGAAAGACGCCTACAGTCACAGCAACAGATGAATATCAAAGGGAAACCCAGCGGGGGAGAGACATTATCCAACAGGAGCGAGGAAAAAACGCATACTGCACACTGAATTTTACGCACAACAATAAATCCTTTATACTTAATTTTGGATCACAGTAAAACTAAATAACATACATGATATGCAAAAGCTATGGTTTCCTCTTGACTTAGTGAGGCTCTGATGAAGACATTGCAGATAGGCTGCCATATAATGCTGGTGCCTAAGTTTAGGGACACTTAGTTTCTAATTACCAAAGTGGTTAAAGATGGTTCAACCAAGATCTGTGGAATAAATTGAGGTCGTGGAGGGGTGGGCTGGTTTTACTCATCAACTACTGATCAGTCCTGTACTGGCAGGGGTCACGGCCTGTTACATTATGATGCACATCATCTGTTCCCAAGTGAACACACACTCACCGAAAGCTGCTCCATGGAAGGTCATCTGCAGCTCCAAGCTGTGAGCGCAGCACTGGGCATAAGTTGCGCGCATGGAATCACACTGTTTTTTGGCTGTGGTGTTGATACAAGGGGGAGACAGCCAGCTCACCAACGCACTGAGAGGGAATATTTGGCCCCCATGGGGTCTGCTGGGCATAAGGTCGTTAATGTGTGCGCGCTGTTCTTGGCCCTGAGGTAAGTGGAGGAGGCAGCCAGCTCACAGATACCAAAGGTGGCTGTTGTATGTGGGCCAACCATCACTCATCTAAATTAATAAATGAGATGTGTACCTGCATCAGACAGGTATACTGTGCTTAGAGGAAAAGAATGTAAATTGATGTGAAACTGTGTGCCCCGTGAGAATAATATCACTTAGGCTCCACCACTTTTATGCATCAAATAATGTAAACCCTAAAAATGCAACACTATTAAGGCATGGATCAATTTCATGCTTACAACAGATTTTACAATTTTGTGCAAGAGTGACGCAAAAGGCACACAGAGATAGCAGAAAAAAGGTGAAATGGTAATCCCACCTCTTTTCCACCACTGATGGAAAAAAACATTGAATCGATTTGCACAGCCAAGCCAAAAGTGTTACAGAGGTGAGACCGGGTGGATTTTTACACAAGGGACATATGTTCTGGAATCAAAGGGGCACTGATGCATTTTTAAATCCCCTGATGAGGAGGGGAGACACAGCAGACGCACAGAATGGAGGCACTGACATGGAGTGCAGCAGCAAAACCAGGCTCGTGCCCACAGTGGCCAGCTTTGTTTGTGGCTGCCACACAGGTGAAAATGGCACATAGCCGTGGAATCATGCCAGTGTCTCCATATGTACCAGCTGTTTCTCCCATGCCGAGGGTCAGCTGTCATCAAAACACCACACCTTGGTTGTGGACCAAGAGGTGTTCCTTTTACACAGTGTTCCACAATCATGATTCCACCTTTATGGCGGCTCTGTGACTACCTCTTGAGGTGTAAAAAAGCTACAATAAAGGCAAGACCAAGTGATCCCACCATTGTGTTTACACAGACAGTGTGGAAAAAAGGCCAAGTATTCCCCATGACAGAAGTGTTGTGTAAAAGGGACAATTATGTGATATATCTTTTTCTGAATTGGCATATTCTTGTACAGCAGGACTACTTACTTTGCTTGCAGAACATATTATGCATTACGGTCATATTTCTGACACATGTCCAACAGCCAGTAAATGGAGTCAAATTTAACTACACATGTGTCTTTGTGTGATTCATTCAATCACTGGCTGTGTTTTGTGGAAAATGTCTTTTCTAATACTGCGGCTGCCTATTTGTTTTCCTAGCGGGCAGACCCAAATGTTGCTTGAATAGACAGTTGTCTCTTCATGATTATTAGACTTTAGTCCAGTTCAGATTTAACTCCCTTTTCCTTTAAAAAAAAAAAAAAATACTAGTTTTAAATGGCAATGCCCCCC
>JAPTGZ010000002.1:23127762-23138415 GCA_029814645.1 Fowleria isostigma
AGTGTAATTTTAAAAAACAAAAACACAAGATGTTCAATGGATGAACAATATGCAAATAATAATAATGATAATGTGGTATTTACCATATTGGCCCGAATATAAGACGGTGTTTTTTGCATTGAAATAAGACTGAAAAAATGGGGGTCGTCTTATATTCGGGCCAATACGGTATTGTTCACCTAAAGCAGGGGTGTCCAAACGTTTTTCAAAGAGGCCCAAATTTAATGAGGTGAACATGTGTGAGGGCCAACCATTCAGCTGACATTCTTTGAATCATTAAAATAAGCAAATTAACTATTTTAAAGTTCAAACAACATACTTTTCATTTCCTACATGTATGACAAATCTAAACAGGTTCTACCAAAATACTTTGCTTTTAATATTTGAAGGCCATATAACATGGAAATAATATGTCTGAGTAAAAAAATCAGGAAGCTAAAAATATATCTCAGGCTCATTTTAAACATTACAATTAATTAATTTGTAAATAATGTCTGTCAACTTTTAAGTTCAGAAAATATGAACAGGAACATAACATCATCTTATTAAGAAGTGTAAAACATAAAGTGGCATAATTCCATGAGTCCAAATATGTTTAGAACTAATTTAGACCAGTATAAGAGAAATTAAATTGACTGAATTAAATCTCACTGTGGTCCAGACTGTCAGTGTTTGGGCCAGGAAGATGATGATTGGTCCTGGTGCATTTATATTTATTTGAATTAGTTTAGTTTTATTTCATTTCGAGCTCATGCACTCCATGTACAGTGGCAATTTCATCTACATGTACAATAATCAATACTGTTCATATACATCTCATACATGTGAACACAGACATACATGGAAAGATTGCACACATACAAAAGAACAAGTAGACTTGTAGGACATAAATGTCAAACTATACATATTGAATTATACAGCAAGATTGTTTATGTAGAAATATAGAGACTGATGTAGCAAACACACGCAAGCGTATATATATATATGTGGCAATTATATTGACAAACATTGTGTGTACACAGTATGTATAACATATCATTCTACAACACGAGTCCCCAATTAATTTGTAATAAATCACTGTGGTCCAGACTGTCTGTGTTTAAACCAGGAAGATGATGACTGGTTCTGGTTCTGGTGTATTTATATTTAAATGTAAGCATCCGTGTGTGGGTCATGACTGATGCCTGTTACATTGGTTTCACTTCCTTGGGAATATCACGGAATTGCTGAAAATTCCGTGACACCACCACAGATTTTGAGGTAGGGGTCTGTGAGACCAGGCGGTGCGCACTGTGGCTCCGACATTAGATACAATATACAAAGATGCACGTCGGCTTTAAATCTACCTTGAAAGAGAGATTTTATCTGAGACTTCCTGGTTAAATAAAGGTTAAATTTGTGTTATTGTCTTTGGTTGTGTCTACCCTCCTCCTCTCCACAATAACTGCAGCATGTTTTGCACAGAGCTGTGCCAGTTAAAACCCACCTTGAGACGTGATCAGTATAGGTGCAAAATCAGCTACCGACATCAGTTCAGATTTGGTAAATCATATTACACACACTAAATATACATCTGCATCCTCCCAATAATTTTGTGCATTCTGGCAGAAACACCCATATTGCATATTCATCAAGGAAAACGTGCTAAACATGTTGGACCAGATACTTGACCATTTGACAGACACAACCCTCGGTGTGTCCTGTCAGTAGATCAGATTCAACAAAGGTTTTGTGTGTGCAGTCAAGTATACACACATTTTTACACATGATAACCTTTAGTAAATCAGACTCATAGTCTTGTCCTCACGCAGCCCTCACAGTCAACTTTCTTCTTTTTCTTTAGAGTTGTCATTTTACAAATTGGTCAGAATGGGTCATGGGCGCACAGTGCAGGAGGGTAGTTATACAGTACTGCTGCCACCTTTTGGTGAAACATAAAATAGATTTTTTTAAAACGTGTGTGTAATATTACTCTGGTCATAAATGCTGGCGGGCCACAAGTGATGCATTTTATGATAAGGGCCACGGGTCGCATGAAACATTGGTTGCAGGGTCATAGTTTGGACACCCCTGACCTAACGAAATACCAATTTCATTAACTAAGAAAAATGTTCCTTAACAATTTAAAATGAGCTAATTATTTTTATGCTGACTCCATTATTTATAATTTAAGACAAAATACTGTACTACTACAATCAATGACGCAACTCTGGTAGAACCTGTGATGTTGTTACCATAGACCTTCAGACACAAACACAGTCAAATATTTGGTTATTTTGTCCACGTATCGCAATGTGTAAAGGACATGGATGTATTTTGTAATAACTAAAGTGCCAGAGTACCGCCATTTAATAGCTTTAAACTAACTTGCCTGGTTTGGTAAATACTGTATATAAAAATAAAGTTTTTAAATGTAAGTGTTTAGGCTTTGCCCAAAGTTGTGTTCTGAAAATATTCACATCTTTTCAACATTAATAACATGTAAACTTACATTCAACCAGCAGCTGTAGCATTACTTCAGTTTTTTTTGTCCAAAAAACTATTATGTTAGAGTGATAGAAAAAACCACTCTGGTACCCCATGGTGTGGAAAACGGAAAGTTAATGAAGAAAGAAAATTAATTATTGCACATCTTTGCGATATGTACATTGCACACTCCATTATAACAACATCAATATTTTTTTGATATTGTGCAGCCCTAGTTACTAATATAAATATAAAATTACATTCTTAATGTTTTCCAACAAGATTAGTGACAGGATGTGCATTTAATTGTAACAAATGTATTGATTCCAGCACTGAGTCACTACTTGTGGGAAGGAAGATGACACTGAATCCTACTTATTTTTATTGAAACACTTAGTCACAATGCTGTTTTAAACCCATGAGTCAGAGTTTATGACCACAGTGTCATTTTGTGGTTTTGTTTTTCAGGCCAGAGTGACTTTGGAAACCACAGTGCTCAGGCTGGTGTCGCTGCAGAGGCTTTGGAGTCCATTGGTGTTTCCTGTCTGACTGAAGGCGACGGGCTGCGAATCGTGAGCGTTCATGGTCGCGGACAAGGGCCTCTGAAAGACAGCGCATCCCTTTTCACTGCCACCGAACTCCAGGCTTTTGGTTCGTTGACACCTGACCCCGGCGTCACCCATGACAGTCTCCTGAATTTCACCCAGGGAGGCAATGAAACAGTGAGTGCGATGCAGACCGACGCTACCGGGACGATGACAAACAACCAGATGGAAAGAAATCACTCAACTCAAAGGGCTTCACCTTTAACGAACAAGTTAAGAGCTGACGGCGCCGGAGGCCATTCCAGTCCGGTTAAACAGCTTGGCTCCGTCTTCTCCGGTGCCACCAAACCCCTGTCCTGCAACTTCTGTCACGAACACTTCTCCAGCCGAGACGACCTGATAGCACACCGCGCAAGTCACACTGGCGAGTCGCCCGTCACTTGTTCCATGTGCAGCAAGATATTTGTCAATAAGCACACGCTCAGCATCCACATGCGCATCCATACTGGGGAGAAGCCGTACGTCTGTCCACAGTGTGGGAAGCGCTTCACACAGAATGGTGGCCTGAAGATCCACCTGAGGACTCATTCAGGGGAGAAGCCATACACCTGCTCCGCATGTCCTGCCAGCTTCAACAATCCCAGCAACCTGCGCAGACACATGATCACACACAACATCATCTGACCGGGGATCGAGGACAAAGACTTCAAGGGCTTCTTCGTTCTTGGGCGTCATTGTTCAGCATTAGGGTTGGGTGACACAGACAAAAAAACCCAGATAAAACGTGATTCAAACATGGTTTTCTTCCCTGAAGTTATATGCACAATATCTGAAATAACAATAACCAACAAAAGCACATGTAAGAGTGTGAGATATTTATTCAGATATACAATTAATAAGCAAACAGGTTGTAATTTAACTCGGTGAATTGAATTAATTAAATGGATTTCCCAGCCCTATTCGGCATGTACCCTTTACTGTTATATTTTGGGGAAATAGTTTATCATCATTGTGTCATGGTCTTTGTCATTGTGTTTCTAATTTTACCATCATCATCATAGTAAAATGTACTTACTAAGTGCACTGATGTGTAGAGTGATGATCTTATCACTGAATTTAGTGGGCTGCTGTGGGTTAGGTCTTTAAAGTGGGCATAAATATAACAAATAAATACATGATGCAGCAACGAATAATCAACATGGACAAAAACCCTGTGTGGTGTAACTGCAGATTTGATGAAACAGCAAGAAGAAATAGCTGGAATTGAGTTATTTTAGAGAAACGTCTGTTTTTGGCTAATCTACAGTAATTTAAGAGTATATTTTTCACAATTATTTACTTGTTTTAATATTGCCATACACCAACTTTTTTTTTTTCACTTGTGCCCAATTTTAATAAAGACACTAAAGGAATGACTGCTAACTTGCATTTTAAGGATTAATTTTTTTTTTTTTAAGCCTTAAGGTAAGTTATTGTGGTCTCTTAAGGATGCCATCCATTAGTCTGTCATATTTTCTTAAGTCAAACATTAGAAAAGAAAGACTAAATACTCGATCCCCAATCTTGTTTTGTGTAATAGTCAAAATCACCAAAAACATGCATTTAATGTGAAATTCCATCTTTTTCACATTCTAGAACCTGAAACAAAATTATGTGGATACACTGATAAATTAGATTAAATTCTGCGGCTTTTGTCTCCTGCAAGAAAGGAAAATTGAAAATACCAAATCAAAAAATCTAAAGCGCTTAATGTTAAAATTGTTTTTGTTTTTTTTTACATTAATTCTAACGTACCATGACTTAATGTATGAACCCAGGACTTTGGAATTTTGGTATGACATCAATGATCTCGATCAAAATATTATCAGACATTTATTTTTGTGTTTTTTTCTAATGTGTATTGCATTTGAAACGCAAACTACCTCCACTTATGTCTGTTGCCACTTTTCCCTATTGTAAGCAGTAGTCAGCTGTAAGTGGATTTTGTCTGTAGATGTGTAGGCTGAATATACAGTTATAAATAAATATGGATTTGTACTTCAGCAGCTGGTGTCTGACATGTGGTTCTTTCATTTTTGGACCTCTAGAGTGCAGCATTGTTGTTGTATTTTTAGTTATAATGGTGACTCAGGTTTAGGCCTACTCATATCACAGTGGGGGGACTCTTAAGAAAACTTGGGAAAATTCTTTGTGTTGTTCCTCTTTCCATTCTGCCCACACTGCATGTCTCTAGTTTCACAAGTGATTTTTTTTTTTTTCCCACCCAGATGCCTATCAAATTATCACCAACAGATTTTATCTGCAAATGCTGTGGACAGGAAATAATGAATTAGGATTTACTTAGAGTCATGTACCACTAACAGTTCATAAGATTCAGACACATCAAGTGATTACAGAAGAGGATTACAAGCAGATGGTGATGGAGGATGTAGTGTGTGAGTGGTTTTGGCTTTATGTGCCAATAGTTTTGTCGCGCTGGTGTGGAATGTGTTTTGTACTTCCCCAAGAAATGCTGCTTCCTCTCAGGCTATTGTTCTTGGGCAATCAATGAAATGACATCAGTGCGAGTATGAGGGATAGGGAGTCAGGAATAAATGGGAGGAGAAAAGAGGCGGAGGGAAACATATTTATTCTACTACTGCACCAGTGATTAAATCCCCGAATACAAAGAAGCACCAGCATATGACCAAGTGCACGTTTTAGCTTAGCAACGCGTCCGATCTAGACTCAAAGGGGGGTTCGTTGCAATCGAATTGTTTATTTTCGGTGGTTGAGACGTTCTGGAACTTGTGACAAACACCTGTGTGAGAGGAGGAATTGTGTGCGCGCCGCATTTACGGTAAAGCAGCTTGTTGATCCCGCCCACTCTTTGATAGAAAACTCGGTGATGTCGCTTCGTCTTTAACGAGCTTGACCCAGAACCCAGGGAAGGAGGGGAAAAGAGGGCAGAAAACACGCATTAATAAACGGAATAGCCTTGGAACGGCTCGGGGCACGCTTTGCAGGAGCAGGTGAGTGAATTTAGAAATCGTAGCAGGTTGAATAATTGATATTGGTTGCGTTTTTTGTTTTTTTTTTCCACTGGTAGTGGGTGCACTGCAGCGTTGGCAAGGAGTGGTCACATCATCGACAGATCAGCAACACGACTCTCCGAGGCTAACGTTAGCTAACATGCTAACTTAAAGTTCGTTCCTTCTGTCGTGTTCCCGTTGTCCACCGTGCACACCCTGGTATGTGGCTCAAAGGAGACATTTACACAGTGCATTGAGTGAGATAGAACCAAGCAGCGTGGTTAAAATCAGCTTTAAACGCCGCTGAGTTGAGCAGACGCTCACACGCTAACTTCAGCCGTTGTGGCTAATCTGTGTTTGCTATGCTAACGCTAGCCTGGTTGGCTCCTGGCACCGCTCTTAGTCGGCTATGTGGGTTATTGTGATGCTAACGGAGCAAGACAGCCAAACCAGGTCATACGGGTGCTGAGCGAGCATTCAAACCAAATAGGATGATTTGATGTCCAACGTTGTCATTTATCTGCGCTGTAGCGTTAGCATCACCACTGAAAACACAACATTCACATGCGCAAGTCTTTGTTCTTGACAGTCATTTTATACCGACGTGTAACTGTTAGTTTGGGTTTGTAATGTAGGCAACTTTCTGCGTTGCCGTTGTCCTAGATTGCCATCTTTGGTTGGCGAATCAATTCACAACAGTTTATGGTACGTTGTAAATGTTAGATCCATGAAAGTTGCTCCAGATGGGTCACGGTGAGGTCTGGTGCTAACGTGAGAGGTTTCGGTTTGGTTCATAAACTAACTTGACAGCGTGACGATCAGGCGGGTTTACAACACTGAGGTGGACTTTGTTTGATTTCCGAGACACATATTTATTCACTGATTGTTGACCTAGTTATTGGATTCGTCAATGGCTGTCTGGTTTTAGGCGTCCTTTTGCCGGTGTTGTGACAAAAGGCAATCCGCTGCCAAAAACTGTCTGGAAAGGAGAAAACTCCATTTAACCCTTGTAATTATCCATGTGGATCTACCGAAACTGGTATAAAGATACCCCATTGTGTTGTGCTTCAGTTGTTTTAAAATCCACTAAATATAAGAAGTATTTCACTAGCTTAGCAATGAGACAACGACCCCAATGAAGATAATGGTCTGTAATCATTTCTCATGTTTTTTTTGTTTTTTTTTGTCTTGTTTTGTTTTTAAATGAATGAACTGCCTCAACCCACTGAAACATATCATCATTTATGACATAAATATGGCAACTATTACTGTAAATACAGCCTCTCAGACTTAAACAACCTGTACATGATGGAATACTACAGTAGATTCTCTGACAAACTCTTGTCAATGCTGGTGATTTTCCAAGAAATAACACTGGTAACAAATTGCTTAAGATGTCATTGTGATATGCAACACGGATAAAGGCACCCGCTGACAAGACGACTAGTCATTAAAGGTAACTGGAAACCAGCCCAAGGCATCCAATACACTGTGTATTGGATTTAGGTAAAGGGTGGTGGTCTTTCTGTTGTAGGCTCTTTCCGGCTGGGATTTCTTAGTTTGTCAACTTATGAACCAGTTGGGTTGGTCCTGTGTGAACTTGTTTTGTTAAGAGACTGGGTGGGGATAACTGTCAGCCTGTGCGTGAACACCTTAACTAGCCTATCCCCTGTAAACAGTGTTTTAGTGCAGGCTCACAGTCTACCCTGTGGGCTGTGGGACTGTCATGGTTTATGTTTAGACAATATGTTTGTAGTTAGCAGTGGGTCAGGTCTTATGCTGACACCACTAATAACACCATATGTAACCGTGAACGCCCATTCATCAGCCTTTGCTCAGTTGTTGTGTCCAAGTCATTGTCTGATTGTTGATGCTTGCTTCAGACGTTGACCAGCTCAGTCTCTGCTCTTTTAAGGTGTGTAGGTTAATCCACAGCAGGTTTAATGTGTGTGAGCCTACGTATGTGTTGCATTGTTAACATCACGCATTTATGTGTTAGAAGGTAAGTGGATTAGTGGGCTAAAGCTTCAATCCCATTACGAGCCACGCTCAGTCTAAACCCGCACCAGTGGCATCACGCGGACTTATCTGCAAACTGCAGTGTCAGATTCATGAACAGATGTGCACTTTGATGGCGAATGTGTTTCAAGGGGAGTTTTTGGTGTTACCAGCAGGTGTAGGCACATATTGCACGAAGAGCAGTTTCATAAAGGTGAATAAAGGTTGTATTGTTGTTACATGTGAGCATGATCACAGATGTCTTCTGACAGAGGAAAATGAGTCACGCTGACTGATGGATTCGGTATTAGATGGAACTGTGTGACTCGTGGTGTATCAGGGCTCAGTCAAATGTTTAAAGAGTCCCTGTGTTGTTGACCTTTTTAAGGCACTGTGTTTGACCCTTTGACTGTTACTGATATTTTTGGAAGGGAGCATGCCACTGTTTACACTTGTTTCCTCACTGTTTAAAGAGTTTTAAATTGGTTGTGACATACTGATATTTCTACATGTGCTTCTCTGTACACACTTGTCTGTGTATTATATTAACTCAGTTAATTTTTAATCAGTCATCAATAGTCTGGTTTCCAATCAGTTTAGGTCTTAGCTCAAACTATTTGTCTTTTGCAGTCTTGCCTTGTATACCCTGACAGGGTTTTTGTCTCCAAACTAGCATTGATTGTCCTTGTTTATCCTCTTTTCTCATGTTTAACAATAATTCTCCCAGAGGTTAAGTTTCGAATTGAATAATCTGTACAGTGGAGGAAATGTGAAACTTTGGCATTTTTTGTTGCTTAAAAATTTCTTAAATATTTAGCATTGACCAAGATTTAGCAGCTTATTTTTCTGTTGATTGATTAAAATTGTATGCAGACTCTGTGGGAATGTAAGTTGTAGCTGAAATGAGAATAAAATAATTCTTCAGCTTGATCACTTCCTCAAGACCATAAAAGCAGAACTGAGAACAGTTGATGGAGAAGAATATTAGCAAAATGGGAAGTGGTCTGTGGTCGCATGATCACCATATTGACCTTGGGGATTTTTCACCACTAAACCTAGGGTTAATGGAGGAGGCCAGAGAGTAGGTGCTTTATTTAAGTGTGCATCTTAAGGGCGCTCTTGGTTTATGTGTATATGCAGCTCAGTTGAGGAAAAGTGTTCCTGGCAAGCCATTGTAGCTTTTCATGTCCTTCTACTCATCTCTGATGTAGAATCCACAACATCCTGTTTCTCAGGAAGTGGGTAGAAGGGGAAAAGGAGGGGAGTGGTAAAGGGACAACACTGATTGTTTTCATTGTTCAGAGAAACTCACCACTGACTTCCAAGGCCGAAACTAACAGCTGTATCAGAGGGAGACTGGAGGGGAGGAGTCATATGAATGTGTAGATACTTGGTGGATTCAGCCCCCTCCTCCTACAAAAACACACAAACTCGCATGAACTCGCTCTCCAGTGTAAAGAACATGCATTGCAACACATTTGATTGGATGCCCTTGTTGCTCTCCCGTTCTTCCCCACTTGCGCTAATGGTCTCAGTTGCACAAACTTCTCATTGTTCCATCGACCTCCTAGACTGACAGCTGCGGATGCCCTACACTGCCTGTGGTTAAACCACACACAGAAACACAGACAGAACTGCATTCCCAAGTATACTCGCCAAGAAATATCACTCACAGTTTATAATTTTTCTTGCATGAATGACACTTGCACTCATTACTGAAATGAGATAGTGTGTAGCATGTCAGTGATTGTTTGTTCTTTCTGAGATAAGATGAGGAATGAGACTGGATTAAACTTCTGGAAAATTGTCAGTTACAGACAGATTGGGGTAAACAAATAGTTTGTTTGGGTCAATATGAGAGTTGATATGCTATGACAGAAAACAGATCTTTTAAATGATTGTTGGCATGCCTCATGTAAAGGTTGTGTCACAGCGGATGAGTGGGTGGCCTGCTGAGCTGAATGAGCAGCAGACAATGTGAGGAATTCAACATAGCTTTTATCTGTTATTCAGCACTCCTTTCCTTATCTCTTTCCCGCCTTCTTTTGCTCCCTCTCAGCCTCTCAATCCCTCTGCTATGTGTGCTGTTTATTTGCTGCCTCTTCCGACTACCCGTCTGTCTCTATTCTCTGTCTGTGGTGGATAATATCAGCTGTGTCCAGGCTGTGACCATATATAGGCATGTGCTTTACAGGACGGCACTTTGTGATTTGCCCAGGTGGAGGGTTACGACTCTGGGGCGCCACAGTCAGAAACCAAAGAGTTACATGTATGAGTGTGTATGTGACATCAAGCTCCCTGTTAGTCATGGTTATTCCCCATGCAAATCCCAGTTTTGGTTTTTAAACATTCTTTTGTGTTGTGACATATACTGCTGCCACTCCTCATTTTCTCATCAGGCCTTCCCACTCTCCTCCCTTTTTTCCCACACTGGGCACACCCCAAGCTGGGAGTTAAAAAAAAAAAAAGCAAATTTATGTGTGAGTCAGATGTTTGACAGAGCTACAGGAACAGACGCAGCCTCTGCCGACTCCTTTTTTACTTGTTAAAAGGTGTTGTAATAGCGCATCAAGAATGATATCATTCTGTGTCTTTTTTTTTTTTTTTCACAAGCAGATGCAGGTGAAACTGTG
>JAPTGZ010000002.1:23192774-23204913 GCA_029814645.1 Fowleria isostigma
AAAAAAATATTTATGAACTCCCACAAAAGTAGCCCTGGGTCTTTATATTTTAAATATAGGAAAATATCTGATTTTCACTAAAAAACGCAAAATGCAGAGTATAATCCAAAAAAACAACAAAAAAACCCAGTGATAAATCACATAGGAAACATCAAATGCAGAGAAATATTCATTTAGAAGTCACCACAAAGATAGTTTAAGGTATTTACTGATGTTCTTTTCTCTGATATCTATTGAACACTCTCCCAGAGGAATTAGAAATGCTGAGATTAAGTCATGCCAAACTGTGATGAAGGAGTCCCATGACTGCTGGAAGGCAGCTTACGTAACAGTGGCTGGATCTACCAGTGGCGGAGTCATCTCAGGATGCATTTGGACAGTCATAGATGGCTCACAGTCAAAGATAATTCAACTCACAATTAACTTACATCCAAAAGTATATTCAGCCACAAAGGCTATACAGAACGATGGAACTTTGGAAACATGCTAGGGTCATGGGTGCGATGGTAAGTGGTCAGCTGAGCAACTACAAAGCATCTGTCGACAAATCTCTCCAAAAGCAGATTTGGCATGCTGCTTACTACAGTACGCCCATATGGAGTGTGTGTCTATGTGTGTTGAGCTGCGGATGTCAGCCCCGCCATCAAATATACAATTTTGGCTTCTAATCTTTCTTCTCTACTGCCATAGGCCTACATGTATGATAATGCAACTATTCTTTTGATTGCAAATAAGACGAATGATGTACCGTCCCTGTAAAAAAAACAAAAAAAAAAACATGAATTGATTTTAGAATATGTTGAATAAATGGTTTGTTAATTAACTCTATGGCCTTAATGTTACAAGACAACATACTGAGATCATTTATGGTAAAATTTCATCAAGATTAAACACACTCGTGCTCTCTCTGGTCTGTAGTATGATGTAATAAGAAGAAGTCACCAGCAGAGGTCACTTCAGGACTGGTCTAATAACTGAAACCTTATCAGGATCCAGCTCTGAGACTCCGGTAAGTAATGCCTTGAAATCATCAGGTCATCTTGTAACATATTAAAATCTTATCAGCATCTCATACACAATTTGCTTTGTTTTTATTATAAAACCAGATTTTTCATTTCATTTCATTTATTTATAAAACAGTTTATATACAATGTATGTAGCCAGAATGTTCCATACAATAATCCACGTCCTGTGAAATGGAACTCCCCAGAAGCTTCCCCAGTTTATAAACAGGGACCCACGACAATAAAAAAACACAAATCGATCCAGACAATTACATAGTAAACTTAGTAAAATAGCATTATATTTCAGTCTACACCCATAATAATTGTACACATCAGTTCACATCAGATATAAAAAAAACCCATACAGATTTGTAAATATATTAAAAATCATAATTTTATCATTACCAGATTCAATGTTGATTTAGTAAAAGATCCTAACATCCTGACAATATTCAACATTTTTGTTCATGAGAGAAACAAAGTCTTGCTTTATGTTCCGTGTGTGTCTACATACTTCCTCGTCATATACATTCTAAAGATGTCTGATTATTAGTTTTGGTATATGTGAATCCAAGGAAGAGTGGCTGCTACCTTCTGGTTCAGTGGGATCCAGATAAAGAGTGAAGAGTATTAACCGACAAAGACCCAAACAGCCACTGGCGAACAAAGCATCTACTGATCTAAAATGTTTAATACTTGTTGATCCAATAAACCTACTTATACATGTAAATAGTTGGTTTAAAACACAGTCTGTCACCTTTTCATGGCCATTTGGACATTCAGAGGCTCCATAGTTATCGTGGAAACACAGTTGTCTTCTGCAACATTAATTCACTAGTGAAACCCATGGAGCGTGATTGATGACAGTGGATGGACATAATTGGTTTATGTTGAATGAATCATATATTTTGTTGAAAAAAAAAATCACTTTTTCTTCAGTTTTCTCTGTTTTTGATATTAAACAATCAACTTTAATCTGAGCTTTAATGAACATCTACATGATTAGTAAAGTAAATATAAAAAAAATACCTCATTTTCACTGAAAAAGAAAGCAAAATACAAAAGATAATATTATAATAAATGGTTACAAATCACTTAAGAATGGTTAAATAGAGAGAAAAATTGATTTGGAACTGACACAAAAGTGGCACTGGGTCTTTAAGGATTAAAACATGCATCTAAAGCATGTGTACCTCTTAAACTATAGATGTTTTTATGTGTGACTTTCCTCTGTGCATTTAGTCATTACTGATGTGATATGTTCATTAGGTCAGAGATGAATATGATCACAGATGGGAACCTTAAGACTCTTCATTCTAATGATCTGGACTTCATATGTTAGTTTTCCCAAGAAAGCTGAAATTATAGCCACTTTTCAGTCTTTTGCATTTATGGTTATGTGCATTGGCTAAATATTTTCCTTTTGAGTTCAATAAATGAAAAAACATTTTAAACCATAATGTCCTACTGAAGGCCAGTTTCTTTGGCATTACTGTTATTATGGTGGTGAAACAAAACTCTTTGCATAAATGTTCATTTATTCAGCAATAAAAATCTGTAAAACTTGTGAACATTGTTCTTCGATATAGTTAAGTAACATGGTAAATAAAAAAAAAAAAAACATCTTGTGAAAATAAAATTTGCGTGAAAACTTAGACTGTACACAACACAATCAAAAATGTACCAATTAAAAGTTTTTCTCCCTTTGCGTATCCCTTCCCTTTCAGTCCATGTTTCACTGATGACTATGTGCAGGACAAAACCGACACCAGGGCCACCTGAATAACCAACGACAACAGCGACACCATTAAGTCTGATTAAATATCAGCTTGATTCTCCTTTACTGATGCTTTCAATTAATCACGCAAATCCGATGCTATCGACGCACACACAGCCTTATTTATGTTACTGGCTTTCTGTTTTGATTACTTTTCAATTGCTTGTGTAAGCCTGAAGGTATCAGCATTGAATGACTGTCACACAAGCAGTTGTTGGCTAATTTCATCGCACGCATACACACTTGTAACACTAACCGTGTATGTCTTTTGTGTTTGTGTACTCTGTGTGCGTAGGGAAGCGTGGGAGTACTCTGGTCATTTGACTCCATGCCTTCTTTTGGACTCTGATGTTGTGCCTCTGTGACAAACCTCAGACTCTGTGTGTGTTTATTATGGGTGTGTATGTCAGCGGGGTAAACCAGTAGACATATCATGTTGTGATGTGGTGTCAGATGTACTTGTGTTGGTGTCCAGTAATAAGAGCTGTCTAGAAAGACTAGAAGTCACAAGACAGGGAACGGGAGGAAGGACGCAGACGGAAAGAAAAGAGCCATAAAACATTTGTAGATAGTTTTATGGCATGAGTTTTACAAACAATGACATGTTATAGACTATAAATATTAGTTACATAACCCAAACCTATTATCATTATTATTATTATATTTTTTATGAAAAAGTTTGTTTTAGTTTGTGCTAACATGTCCTGTTTTCTTGTATCATAATGTGTCTGAATCTTGTATGATGAGGTTTTCTTAACAGTACGTTTTGTTAGAGAAAGACAAATTTTTGTCTTTTGTAAACAAAAAGCGATTCATTTTTTATTACAAATCCTCCTGAGGTCCAGTGATGCACTGTTGTCCTTTGTGGGGGAGAAGAATTTCAGATTTATTAAAAAATACTTTAAAAGTGACTAAAAAACTGTTCCACCATGCTGCTGTCAGTTAAGATGATTTAATGTAAAAAACAAACAAAAAAAACCCTCGAGGATATAAAAAAATCAATTTCATGTACTAAAAAAAACAATGACTGACTATTTAAAAAATCATTAAAAAGCTTGAGTAAGTGAAAATATTTTAGTCTGTTATACATGCATAATTTGATATTTTTCCACCACTCAGCATGTTTTTATCAGAGCGATTTATCCTCCAAGTTTTAAAGTATTTTAATTTATTAGTTTAGTTTATTTGCTTATTTTGAGCTTATGCACTCTATGTACAGTGCTAATTACATATATGTTCATATACATTTTATTACGTATACACAGATAAACATGGAAAGATTGCTTAAAAAAGGAAAAACACCATATACACAAAATTTACATGAGCAAGTCTATATAGAGAAGTATACATAGGGAATACGCATATCGAATCTTCAATCTAAAGTGTACTGTTCTTACTGAGAAGACAGTAGGATATAGGCTCATGAATTAAATGTTGAATGTGGAACGAGAATGGAAGCTGAGACTGTAATACCCATGGTCACAACTCAACAAAGAGACCGTCAGACAAAAAAGAATAAAGAAAAAATAATAACAGCATGAAAGGAACTCAGAGAAGGCAGACCTCCACCAAGGCCAGTCAGTGTTCTACTCTCATTCTATTCTTTTACAAACCACAAATTACAGGCTGTTTTCTCAGTTAGTTTAACAGAGTGTTGTGTCAAATGTTTAGCACGTCTACTCTACATTCTAAGTCAGCCTTAAGTTCTCCAGTGCGACCATTTTCAACCTTCATCTGTTTATCAATTCTAAATATTAACACTAAGATTTAGGGGAATTTAGGAAGACCGAATAGTATAAATGGATGATAATATTCATAATTATGTTTCCATTTGTATAAAACCATGTGAAAAAAAAAAAAATCTTATAATGAGTCATACTGAGTCTGCCATGTTGTACCCTGTCTCTGCAGAGCTCTGAATACACTTCCTTTACTCCTGGTTTTCCTTTGCCTCTTGGTAGTTGACTGTTAATACACAGTACTGTCACCTACTACTGTATGTTTGAGTGAATGGACAAAACAAACACTAGCTCAAATACGGGTCTGTTATGTTTTTTGCAGCCTCTGTGGGAGGGTGAGGGAGGAGTTCTTATTTAATCACTATCTGTAATGTTACAGGTGGGTGCCACTAAATATTACACATTTAACACATAGTTTGGCCTAGGCTCTTGCTTTACCCTTACACTAAGTTGCAGTATTGAAATTAAAAAAATTTACTCCACACATATGAAGACAGTGAATTTTGATCTAATATGGCTCGTCTGTAGGGTTGATCAGGGACCCAGATCAACTCTACAGTCAATCGCAGAACTGGTGGTGGTGTCAAAAGTCTTAGTTGTAATTCACTAGATGGTGCAAGTTGCAGTTTTGTTTTTTTGTTTTTCACATGTAACTGTTATGATTACATTCTGATTTAGTTCAGGGTTCTCCAATGATTAAGAAAAATAAACTCAATTTCCCTCGACCCTTTTATTGTATTTTTACCCAAAGGGGTTTTTTCCCGGTCCAGGCTGAAACCTTCCACCACAATTTATGAAAATGTGCATAACTGCTTTGGAGTAACAATACATAGGAAAAGACAGAAGGCCAAGGACCTGAAACAATGAAACTAATGTTTCATAGAGCTGTAATACTGCTGATAGACACTAGGGGTCAATTCACAGAGTCTTGGCTTCCATAGACTTATAATTCGGTCCATAATTAATTATTAGTGAGTAATTATTTTCCAGGATTTGTTCCAGTCTCATGTGATGAATCTATGGTTGTCCATCTTTAAGTTTTCACTGGTATAAAGGTAGAAGGTATCTGCCAACACAGGCTTTAATGTGTGATTGACAGCATGTTTGCCAGCTGAGTCCATGAAGTAAGTTTATTGAACAGCGACAGCTCCACTGCAGAGGTAGTTAAGACGTTCCACAATAAAAAAATTTAAAAAATACCTTGTTGGGTAACTCTTGATGATGTTTTCCTTTTTACAAAGTCAACCCGCTAGTACTTAGCATTTGCCCATCTCTGACTCCTTGGGCTCTCAAACTTCTGCCCCTTTTGTCTAAATATGGTCACTTGTAGTTTGAAGACACCACATGGTGACATCCAAATCACAACGACTGACTTCAGAATAGCAGTTTACAAACCACAGTTCTGTCCAATAATTATATTTATTTACATGTGGATGAGACAGATGGATGAACAGACATGACCTCCCTGATGGAGGTTATCAACAGGTTATGAGATAACCTGATGAACTCATACATCTTTAAAATTTTGGAATAATGATTTTAACAAATCCTGCAGACAGAGACAAATAGACCTCTCCTCTAATTATCAATAGTCACCTCTGCTTGTCTTTTTTTTTTATCATAGAGTTTTCAGTGTTTTCTTTTCTCTTCTTATTGGAATTCTTAATGTTTTTTTCTTGTGCGTGTGTGTGTGTGTGTGTGTGTGTGTGTGTAGAACTGCCTCAGAATAATGTCAGTTTTTGAGACTATTTCTCCTCCTCCTCTGCTCTCTCCTCTCCAGACTGTCTTCTCTCCCACTCATCCGTCCTTATTTTGGGCCACTTGCATCACTACTGACATCACATTTTTATCTTTTTATATTGATTTCCGGTTTCTAACCTCAGCACCATTCATTACTGTGCCTTCACATTCTGCTGACGCAATCAGGTGGATTTGACCCAACTTAATAGGAAAAGTCTTCAGAGAAGGGGAAATGAGGGAAAATGAGTCAGGAATACCTCATGAAACTTAATCCTTCCGGATTTTATTTTTATACACACAGATAAACACAAAGTCACTACTTTCTCACACTTTTATCCCACATGTTTGAGTGACAGATGCTGCGGTGGTGAATCCTGCCGTGCCGTGTCATTGTCATTACCTACCCTCTAAGGGATGTGATACGACACCCAGCTGACGGACAATGGCTGCAGAGATAGGGTGTTTATCAGATATCTGGCTGCTATGGTCGTATCTGTTACGGATTACACTTTCGTAATGTTTCCCAAAGTAAAGAAGCTTAAATCCCTTCAAACACACGCTATATCCTTAGCTTTATCCCTGTTCACAACTCCTGCCATTTGGTGTTTAATGACAAGGAAAAATGGTTAACCCTAATGTTGTAGTGGTAAACGTAGCTTTTATGTAAGTGAGTTCAGAGGGGTCAGGGGTATTGGACAGAGGCTATTTACTAAAACTGAAACTCAGCTGGGCTTTAAATTTGAAATGGAGGCTTAGGGTTTCAATCAGGCGCTCGGAGAGACATTCAATCAGCCAGAGAATCTGACACGGGTGGGCATGGCAACACACACTAACGTGAATTCACACACAAGACGGAAAAGTGTCTAGACCAGAGTTATCGTCAACAACAAAAGCTACGATTGAAATGTTAGCCATGTGTTCAGATAAAAACAAACTAAAACTATCAATGAAACATAACAAGTGTTAATGGTTTGCAATTTGTATACAATAAAATCTTATGTAAATACTGGTTTGGAGATCATATTTGGTCTCATGTATTCTTTCTTCCCTTGTTTAGATTCTATTAAACTATCTTCAACTAAACTGAAAAACTAAATACAACAAATTCAAGCTCTGTAAGAACTCTGATCTAGACACTCACTCATACAAGTATACACACACACACATGTTCTGGGCTCAAATAAAACTGAATCACAGACCACAGATGACCTACCTGTCCAAACACAGAGTCCACTATGGGCAGCAGGTCCACAGGCTCCACCTCCTTCTCTTTCTCCTTCTCCCTCTCCTTCCTCTGTGGTCCCTCCATCAGCTCCTCCAGCTTCTCCTCCAGCGCCTCAGCGTCTTCTACCGCCGCCATTGGTGGGATCTGTCTGGGTTTCTGGCGTCGAGGAGGCTGCGGTGTCGAGGCCTGGGAGTCTCCACTGACCCCGCTCTGCTCGTTGGTCCTCTTCTTCTGCCTCTCGACCTTCTTCTTGATGGCTGCTTGTACCTTTGAGGGGCCCACAGGGTTAAATGAATTGAGTCCAACCGATACGAATCTAGCTCAGTCTTATATTCTTCAGGCTGCCTTCAAGACTAGTGAACGCGCTTTAGTTTTTTTCCACCGGTGCACATCACAAAACATGGCGCTGAGTGTCACTTTGAGACACCTGCCCATTTAAAATGCATGGAAAGGAGACACATGTCATCAATGTTGTATTATCTGCATTGTAGTCCAATTACTCAACCACTTTTAGAGGATTTTACTTTAATTGGAGACAAAAACATAACTCAGCAAACCCTAAAGGGGCATTTTACAATATTCTAGATCACCTGCCGTCTTATAAGACAATAATTTTTCCACTGGATAACAATGATGCATCAATAAAAAATACTTAGCACCAACTTTAAGTCACCACATTTTAAAAACACATAAATCATCATAGAATATAAACACACAAATACTCGGAACACACCTGTTTTGCACTCCTCTCCGGTACTGCGCTCATCCCTCCCGCACCGCCTCCTCCTGCAGACGGCTCTCGAATGATCATGAACATCTCGGTGTCACAGGCTCACACACACTCTCTCTCCCTCGCTCTCTCCCTTGCTTGCCCTCCCCCTCCCTCACCTTCTCTTCTCCGCTCTCCTCTATCTCAGCGGTGGCAGCTCTTTCTTATTTAATCTTAAACCTTTCCCCAAAATCTGCAATAGAATTCATAATCTTCTCAGTATTCTTTTAAAACTAAAAAAAAAAAAGAAGTTGACTTGTATTATGGTGGCAGTGTTTTTGTTTTTTTTTTGTTTTTTCTTCTCTGATCCAGGTAAAAAAAAAAAACAAAAACAAGGAATCAGTGAATCCAAGTAAAAATATTAGCTTGAATATCCTCCAAAACTTCCTCTTTCCTCCTCTGTTTCATCCAAATATTTCCTCCGGCTGATTTCCTCAGTGTTGCACCTCGCTTCTGTCCATATCTCTCTCTTCGTGTGTGCAGGTGAGGAGGTTTTTATCATCAGCTGTTGTCTTGACTCTGGGATTGAGTTCCTGCACCTCTGCCCCCTCTCGCTATCTCTTGGTCCTTTAGGTGACACTCTATACCTCCTGAACTTTACCTCTCTCGCGTTATCTACCTGTAACACATCGACCTCTCTCTCTCCTTCTCTTCCTCCCCTTTTTCCACCTTTTCCCCATCATCACAGGTAAACACGCCTACTGTTGCCTGGGCGCTTTTGTTTCTAACGTTCCTGTAAACATTGCCCTTCAATCTTGTCCTTCTCTGCCCTCTTTCACCCATCCTTTTCTTTCTCATCTTTAATTTTTTTTTTTTTTCTCAGAGCAACCCTTCTTCTACTCTTCCATCTTTCTTGTCATCCTCATTTCAGTCTGACATTAATCCTTGCGGCTCTCCACACTTCTCCCATCCCCTTGTCTCTCTCAGCCTACATACCCTTAAATCCCTTGTCATATTTGGAGCCTTCATTGTAACACAAATTGGATCTGTGCACGAGGTGCCCAGGTCAGCTATTCATTTAGTGTCAGAAAAGATTAAAAAAAAAAAAACAACAACAAAAAAAACAGGGAGGGATACATGCCCATAAACAGTGTGTCATGAAAAACTGCAATAATGCATCACTTCAGCATTGTACTGCATACATAACCTTATCAAACAAGCATGGATGAGCACACGCAGGTGAGTGTGTCACAACTGAACTCTATTTTTAGACATAAATGCTTACAGGAGCGTGTAAACATATTAACATGTTACTGTAATATTCATCTCTATGAAAACCATATAGTGTTAGTATAACCGAGGAGTATCAGTCTATAAATCATGCACTCCGTAAGTTTTTGTTTTCCCCTCTATCAGGGTTCCTACAGGTTCCTACAAGTTAAATTTAAGACTTAAAACCTTAAAATTGCAGGTTATTAAAAATGTTAAAATATTAGAGATGATTTATAAAGTAAAAAATAATATTGTTTCAAATAGCATTCAAGATTTCTTTAAATTAAGAGAGAGTAATTACGATTTAAGAGGTCTTTACATTTTTGAAAGTATGAAAGTGAGGACAAATGTGAAGTTTAGATGTATTTCGGTTGTGGGTGTGAAATTATGGAACGGACTTGATGATAAATTTAAGTTGTTCACTTCTTTGACAAAGTTAAAAAATGCCTTAAGTATAAAATCATTCAGGAATATTAAGTTGAGATGGTAGATATGTTGTTCTGTTGTTATGATGAGAATGCTCAATAATGTACACATTTAAATTAATGTAAGCAGTGGATCAGGTGAACAGGATAGGCATAAAATAAGTTTTTGCTTCTGGCTTATTCCTTTTTTTGGTGTTTGTTTTTGTGATTGTTGTATAAAGTGGAATGATTGATGCGCAAACCAAAATAAACCATTCATTCATTCAAGACTTTTAAAAGACTATTTTAATAATAGAATTTATTGCCTATTTCACAGCCAAACTGGCAAAAATTCACGACTCCTAGAATTTAGAAAAATGTATTTATTTACTCTAACACCTTGATTCCCACCGTTCAAAGTCATTTCTCAGTGGAGGGTACAAAGTTAGCGAGAACTGGTTCCTAATTTCAGTATAAATTGTCAGGATGGAACTGAGTCAACTATGTTACTTTCTTTGTAGTTTGGACATTTAACAAACACATTTAAACACAATACAGTCAACAGGTTTATGGTATCATAACTTCAGACCTACCATGTCAAATTTAATACTTTTAAAGATTTTTTTCAAAGCATTAAATGCAGATTTGTAAATTCGAGTGTTTTAAGACTTTTCTAAGACTCCGTGGGAACCCTGCTCTCTCCAGTCAAAAAGGGGACAACGGCAGGTATTTGGCTCTGGGCTGATAAAGCAGCTCACTTTTCCTCCTATTTTGCTTTTAAATGCCTTCTCCTTCTATCTGTGCCTCTCCTCCTTTCTCTCTCTCAACATCTCCTCTTAACCCACATTAAACATGTCAGTCTGAAACGGACCTGGTAGTTTATGTTCTCCAGACATGGGATAATGTATGGCTTGACTTCTCTCCAATTTCTAATGAGGTTTCCATTAATCACTTCACCCCCTGGATTTCAGCCTGTCTTTCTTCAGCCCCTCTCATCATCCCCTCTCCTCATTGATTATTGATGGGGGGGAGAGGCAAATTCCCGGACAGAAGGGAGACAAGAGATCTGTTACAGAAAAGCTAAGTTACACCGAGTCGGAGGTTAAAAATTGGGGTGTAAATTTGGAATAGAGACAGTAAGTGAACTGAGAGCTGGAATTAGAATACTAAATGATGAGGACAAAAAAAAAAAAGAAATATAGAAAACCTAAACTTTATGGTGAGAACACACAAAACCTTCATCTCTGAGTTTTCACCTTGAACAAAGCCTGTTCGAGGGAGTGGCAGCTCAGCAGTAATGTAGAAGTGAAGGCTTGTGTTACTACTGCATGTTGATCAGGCTGCAATAATATCTAATTACAGATCAGGACAGTTAGAGGAGAGAAGGGCTAGACTGACATAGACATAACCCTGACAGGTCCCAAGACAGTCTATGGTTAATGTATAGGTAGATGACGCAAAAAGATAAAAGTAGACAGGGATAAAAGTTTTATTTGGGTCAGACTAATTCTCATTACTTATTTGTTTGGAAGCAAAGTCATTTAAATTGCTCAATGGCAAAAAGAAACTCGTTAACCTTATTTAAGGTTAATGAGTGTTGTCACTAAAAAGTAAAATTTGTTTTTGGTTCAGTGGATAAAAAGTCTAAGCACATCAGTGGAGACATAATCAAATGATTAACCTAGATATCTACATTTACAGCTGCAGAATGTAACGTTACAAAGCAACCGTTCTATTTAAACAAAGAATAACTGAAATAATGATGACCAAAAATGTTATGATAATAAGTTTACACATGATTTGACATCACAATAAATGTGTAATCATTAGTTCTGTCTGGTGTTAAGGCTGATCTTTATTTATGTTTGAAAGTTAAAAAAACCAGATGGTTATATGTGGCTTTAAACCTTTTAATAGTCAGAACATTTTAAAAAATCAACAACAATGAAAATAAAATTGTTTTGTGTCAAAGCAATCATGAGTAAAAATGATTTGTCAGTTCAGAGCTGGGTGATATGGGCAAAAAAACCCAAAACAATGTATATGTATTTATACATGTATACAGTCGTGAAAAAAATATTAGACCACCCTATGTTTTCTTCAATTTCTTGTTCACTTTAATGCCTGGTACAACATACGGTAATTTGTTTGGACAAATATAATGATAACAACAAAAATAGCTCATTTAAGCTTGATTTCAGAGCTGATATCTATCCATTTTCCATAGTTTTCTTGATAATAACCAAAATCACATAAGTTCTTACATCAA
>JAPTGZ010000002.1:23252144-23264135 GCA_029814645.1 Fowleria isostigma
CATTCCTTAATTTTTTTAAGGTAACCACTTTTCTCAATTTTTTAAAAAATAAAATCAAGTTATTTGGGTTGCAGTGTTACTTGATTTTATTTTATTTTTTTTTATAAAATGAAATGAAAGAAAAAAAAATCATTAAAAAATAGTCACTCATTATTTTTCTTTTAATAAAAAATGAAAGCGGGTCCCACAGACAAAAACGCCACACAAGGGTAAAAAAAAAATCAGAATATATTGTAGATTACCTTGTGAATGTAAGTATTCTATAAGAATGTTTTAGGCACTAAAAGGATTGACCCATTTCTCCCCTGATACCCCGTCTGCTTGGGTTTGACATAAGGGGAGATCATACAGTGTAAGTGAGAGTTAAATACCAAACCGTATGGATTTAGAGATTTAACCAGAGGGGGATTTTGGTGGCATATGGTTGGGGTGAATAGGTGGTGAAACACAGGTAGGACAGTAACTATATAGGGGTAACAGTGGGTGGGCTTAGGGGAGCTTTGTGGTGAATGTTAGGCTGGCGGGGGGCAGTTAGAGGGGCAGATATGGCAGTGGTTTGTGGAGCATTGCCCATTATTGGTAAGTATTGAGAGGGGGAGGGCCATGCTGGCAGTCTTGGAGTAAGTCAGATAAACAGCTCTTCTTGTTCCCTGCTGCTATGGGGGGGGGTTAAAGCCTGGTGGCAGACAGCCAGTACCAGTGATGGCACCAACTGTCACTGGCAGCCCCTCACTCTCTGCTGCCGTGATGACTGAAGCCTCTTAACGTGTGTGTGTGTTAGTGTGAAGTGTTCCTCACTCCGTCCACGGTCACGTTTTGTCCATTTTTGTACAATGTAGCTGAAATCAGATGAAGGATGTGTTCAAAAAGGACACAAATCACATTACATTTTGGATTACTGTTAGTTTCATTGCTTCATAAGTCAAATACACTGTATAGATATGTAAATATAAATAAGTACAAAGGAAGGTATATACAGTTGTGGAAAAAAATATTAGACCACCCTATGTTTTCTTCAGTTTCTCATTCATTTTAATGCCTAGTACAACTGAAGGTACATTTGTTTGGACAGATATAATGAAAACAACAAATATAGCTCATAGTAGTTTAATTTCAGAGTTGATATCTATCCATTTATTTTATTTTATTTATTCATTTATTTATTTTATCATGGTTTTCTTAATAATAACCAAAATCGCATAAGTTTGTACATCAATAGCTATAGCATTGTACTGACGAAAATAGTGCTCTTAGACATTCCATGTTTTCTTTTCTGTCTCTTTTAGTTACATGATATACACAGGAATTAGTACTTGATTGCATAACTATTGTTTTTGATGACTTGTGATGTTTAATTTTTTTCCACGACCATACACCATGCATCAGTACAGCAATTGGAATATATTATAGACTAGCTTCAGGCCAAGTGTCCGTTTATAATGAAGAGAAAAATAGTTTGAAATAGGTTGATATATTAAAATGTATTGTTTGGTGCATTATTGTTGATTACAAAAATATTCTGTAGCCTTACATAGCATTACACAACAGATTGCTTTTTTGCTGTAATGCAGTAGTGCAGGGGTTCCCAAACTTTTAAATTTGCGAACTCCAAAATAACAGTACTGGAGACTGGTGACCCCCACTATCTCCAAAGTGAGTGAAACATTAAAAAAAAGATCAAATGTACGCACAGAACTCAAGCACTAAAGGGCTTATCCAAACATGGGTACAATAGCACAAAAGAACAGAAAAGCCTTTCAAATATGATATGATTTAAATGATACTGTGGCATATATCAGCACCATTGCATTGTTGGTACTGGACGTTTTACTCATTGTGTTCTGTTTTACGTGCAGGGGTTCAAGTGGGGGTTTGTGTTAATGTTTATTGAGGTTAATGTGTCTTTATTTCAGCATTATTGGCCTTGAGGTGTTCAGGGAGGGTATCTTCAGCCACAGCCAAATCATTTTGACCCCCTGTTGGCATCTCACAATCCCCACTTTGGGAACCCTTGCAGTAGTGTAAGGCATTAGTAACATGCATTACAACACACTTTTTGCTCATAATTTAAGGTGAGACATGGCAGGCAAAAACATAGATTTTTCAAGCACTGGTCAGTTTTGAGATTTTGGGCTAATTTAGTCCTTCATTCTGTGTTCTTTCAAGCTACTATAAAGAAAATGCTGCAAATATACCTTAAGATGCTTGTTTTATTACAGTTTGTTTGCTTGTGGCAGTTAGTTTCTCCCGAATTTACCAAGAAGTTAGCATTCCAGCGCGACATGTTAAATTTTGTCTGTTTACTGAAGTCTGTCATGACTGGTATGTACACCAAACTGTATACTTGTACACAGCAGTATTCTGAAGATATTTACAGAGGGATTTGTTAATAAATCACTCCTGGCCTGATTTATGTGACACTTAATTTTTTTTTTTAAATGGCAAAAATGTATGTTTTTAAGGCTATGGATAGTATATTTTGATTTCCTGGGTAATGAAAGCAGATATCCCAAAATCCCTCTGTAATTTTGTTTTCATTTTGTGTCTAAACAAAACAAAACAAAACAAAAAAATTGCACTTTTTTTATCACATATATCAGATCTACCAAAAAATATGCAAAATTACGAATATTTAATGAGATAATGCCAACTTTGCATAATTAAACATACAAATTTTAAAAACTTGCAATATTTTTTTTTCATACTTGTGTAAGTAATAAACTGAGGAAGTTTCATGGTGATATCTGTTATTTTAAAATTAAACGCTTAAATGAGAGAAAAGAGAAAAAACAAAACAGTAAGACCGTGAGACCTTAAGGAATAAAAAAGGCGTCAGTACATTTCTATTTCCTGTAGGTGTTCAGCCAATGGTTGGAGACGGCAGAGCTCATTCACCACATGGACGTATGTTCAAACCCTGAATTACACAAGTTCATTAGCATGAGCCCTGTGATTAACAATGACAAGGTAAGCTAATATTTCTATGACTAGTTAGAATTCTTTATCAAGTGAGGATTTATCTACAGGTACTCGAACATGTAAAATGTGGGGGTAAAAAAAAAAAGTGTACGTCCAAATTTCTGCGCGCGCCTGAGGGTGGGGTGTGGGTGTTCTACCGCGCATGCGCCATTTATGAGGTACAGTCTGTATGTAACTCAAAAGTACTGTAATGCAGGAGTCATGTAACGCATTACAATTCTGAGATAGTAATATTTTAAGGTAGGGAATTACTTTTAAATAACAGCAACAAGTATTCTGTAATCCATAACAGTTTGGAAGTAACATGCACAACACTGCGTATAATTTATATGATAAACACAGCAAAAATCATTTATTAAAGGATTTCATTCATTAAATGATTTTTGCAGTGTTTATTGCATACATTCAGTGAGGGTTTGTTCACCCCTTTAATCACAACTTATGTAGCAAGGTTCCTTATAATATTACATATTTTTAATATTGCCAGTAGTCATCTTGTTGTGTCTTGGTATGTGAATAACTACTATAAGGTACTACATATTGTGTGTGTACTCTAATATATCTAAAACAAAACATCAATGATGTTTACATAAATTCCACCTGATAAGCTCCCATGATGCACACAATAATCAATATTCTTGAATTCAGTTCAATTCAATACTATATTATCACCTTCCCTTTGGAGTTGTTGCAGTTTGTAAATCTTGATGTGTCAGTGCTTTTAGGATGCAATTCACTGAGATGCATTGAGTATCATTGTAGTATCACTGACTTGAATGTTGACAGGTGAATTGTAATTGAATTGAATTGTGAGACATCTAACCTGAGCTTTCATGACAATTTAATTAGAGTCGATGTATGTTAGTCATCTCAGTGCTGACTTAATTATATTTCCAGGTGAATTACAGTGCTCATCTTTACTACTTGCTGATGGGAAACCATCCTCCCATTGTTATTTCTCCTCCTCTCCACATTCCTCTCCACCTTAAAAGACTTTCAGCCACTTCCGCTCTTCCTCCCACTCTGCCTCTCCTCATCTTTCCATGTATCTGTCTTATATTTAATCACCTGCAGACAGTGGTCAGGCAGATCTCGGCTCTCTGTTTATTGGCTATACCAGGGAGTGGGCGGTGCCTGCTCTGATGCATCACATACACGTACCAGCACAGTAAGTCAGATCCTCTCTCGCTCTCTCTCTCTCTCTCTCACTCTCTCCCTCCCTCCCCCTCTCTCTACCTCTCACTCTGCCTTTCATACATACGCCAGAACGCAGACTGCAGCAGAACGCAGAACCAGTAGGGTTTTCCATCCTCATACTGGAACATATGAGAAACGAGAAGAAGACACAGAGGAAGACAGAGACGTTATTCATGGACGATCCACTGAGGAGTACCTGACCCACAAGCTGTCGAGTGTGTAGGTGAGTGTGTGTGTGTGTGTGTGTGTGTGTGTGTATGTGTGTCCATGCATGTAAGTTCACTGCAGGAACAGCAGCACTGCAGATACCGACCAGTGGCTCTGCTCATCCGTCTCTCCCCTCCCCCCATTCCGCTCTTCTTCATCTCCTCTTCTTCTCAAGGAGCATCATCATAAATTAGTGACTTTAACTAGGTCTGAGAGCAAAGACTGTACATGTTGTCTATGTCTGGGAGGATGCAGAATTGGTGTGGTCATATCTGTGTGGAACAGCTGCAGGGTGGACACGAGGTGCGCTTGATTATCCCAAGAGTGATGTGTCTTCCTCTTCCTCCTCACAAACCAAGCTCATCCCTGACAGTTTTTTAATCCCTCAAACTGTTTTCTCTGCAGGTTTACATCTGGCTTTAAGACGCAGCAGTGTGGGCTCCAACATCCACCCATCCCTCCTTTGGGACTGGCCCCATCCCTCACTACCAGCCCCTCATCCTTAATAAAGGATAGGATGCCTGGCTCTGCGCCCCTGTGCTGAGGAGGCGTCAGCGGGCAGCAGTATGGGCACTGTGCTGGTTGATATCCCCACCACCCCCTCCACCACCTATCTGCCACCACCACGCTGCCCCCCCAACACGGGCGCTCCATCCAGCCCCGCTGATGGGCGAAGACACTGACGCCACCCCGACTCTCAACCACCGCGGCTTCCTCCCCGACCACAACTATGTGACTGAAGGTAAGCTGACAAGAGAGGAAAGTGTGTGTGTACAAACGTGTACGTCCCATGAGAGCCAGTATCTACATGTATTGGACTTTTGAAGTGTTATTGTGTGTTGTCAACTTTGTGTGTGCTTGCTTGCAAGACAAAACCAGCTTAGTGCAGCTTTTGAGTCTTACCTAATCTAAAGCTGCTTGATAAATAGTCTTAAGTTCCAGACTGAGCAACAAGAAAAAGGAAGCATAACACTCTCTCCTCCTTGTTTTAAATGAGTTTTCTAGTTCTTCCCTCTTATCCTTTCATTTTGTTATGCACATGCATCTAACATTCCTTTTCTGTTTGTTTGTACTATTGTATGCAGCTATTTTGTCACACCACAGGGAACAATTGATCAGCCCTGTGTGTAAATTTATGTGTGCGTGTGCTGTGTGTGTGCATGTGTGTGTGTTTAAGTTTCTGTTTCTGAGAAAAAATAGTAGGATAATAGTATTTCCAGGCAGCAGTAATTTCTTGAAAAGGGAAGGTGAAATATCCCACACATTTTTCTTCCCTCACAGTATAGTATATCAAATTGTAATATCGTAGTAGTAGTATACTCTCTGCTTCACTGTCTCACTAAATACATCACAGTAGCGGTACCCAATTGAATATTAAACCTATCACTTAGGAGGTTGGAGTATTTCTAGCAGGCACTAATGGATTCTTTAAGTTTGTTTCATAAAACAGATGGATTATAACCCTGGACAACCTTAGCACCCTCCTTCTGCTAATCTCAGTTACAACACTAATCTCACCTGCTCACCAGCTTCCCTGTCTGTTTGTCCCTAAACCGTTTCTTACACTCGCCTCATTGTTCACCACGCCTCTTAGACCAGAACAGCGGATTATCATTTGCGGGTCATGAATGTGTTACGAGCTCATTTGTGATCCTGTATCACTGCAGAAAAGGAATTATGCTTCCTGTGTCTGCACTGCAATGCAATTTCCTGCATTCAGAGTCACAGTCAGGGGAGCCCTGTAATGCTGCCTGTTGATTGTGTAGTAAATGCTTGTGTGTGCCTTCAACAAATTGTTGAGAAGCAAAAAACCCCCCCCAAAAAAACCCTGTCGTCGTTTGTGTGCTTATCTGTCTTTTATACAGATTTCCTTGGGAAATATGTTCCTTTGTCCATTTCAAAGGACTTTGATGAGTTGAAATCACTCTTCACACCCATCACAACCATCCATTATTGTCATAGCAACAGTCTGTGATAATAAACATGCTGCCTTTCATACTTGGGCAATATGACTGACAGTTTGTCTCCACCCACCAATAATAGCTGTATTAATTATTCCGCACATCTCAGGCAGACACAGACATTATTCAGGGTGAATTGTTGATGAGCACAGCAAGGTGGACACACACCCATACACCCATACACACACCCATACACACAACCACGCTGCAGGTCTAACAGGGTATGCAACACAAGGAAAACAACCTGAACACACATAGTTGCAGAGGAATAAATACAAATGTGCTGGAAAAAGCACACTTAATGGCCACAGATCATTCTTTGTCACCAAATAAAACCTGATTCATTACCTGCCTCTTTTTTTTTACATCCACCTCCTCCATGTTCACCCCATCCCCCGTCGATCTCCCCATTTCTATCTCCAACGTCCTCCCCCTCCCTCCCTTTCCCTATCAACCCTCTAATGCAACTCGCAGCATTTCCCGGTGCTGAAGTGGTGCGTCTGCCAAACAATTATCCAACAGTGCACTAAAGGCTGCTCAAACACAATGTGCCTCTGTATGTGTGTATTAAACAGAAGGCTGTAGGGTGGTGGTGAAAGGGCGAGGTGGTGCATGTGATTTTATGCATGGGTGTATTTTGTTAGCTCCTGTGCGTCTCCACCTTTCTTTACTTGTGTTTGTGTTGCATTCATATTCATGTATGTGAGTCATGTTTGTTGAAGCACATAGTGTGTGTCTTTTTGTTTGCACTTGTCTGTATATGTGGGGTGGTATGTCTGCAAGTTTTTGTGTGTCTGTATATTTATGTATGTGTGTGTGTGTGTGTGTGTGTGTGTGTGTGTGTGTGTGTGTGTGTGTGTGCATAACAGTATGTCTGTCGGCCGTCCTGTGGGGATTCCCCTGCCCTTTAATTCCTACCAGGGAGCGATGCTTAACCTCCCTCTACCTTGCAGATCCTCCCCTCCCTTTTGCCGTCCATCTCCTACTCCCTTTTTGTCATTCCTGTTGCCCTCAGTATCTCCCTTTGCTACAGCCTCACCTCCAGTGGGCATTGTAATGATGGATGAGCAAGTGATAATAATGACTACAACAACTGTATTGCCAACAACCGATTTACATCAGAATTCATATTTTTTAATTGATAAAACAAAAGCACATTAATGTCATTAGTACCATTTTATCCATTATTATTATTAAAAGTAGATCTTGACTCCTATAATGAATGAATATTATTCTTCTGACCTGGGGTCAGTGACCTTTAGGGGAAATAATAGCAAAAAAAAAGTAAAAATCCCTCCTATAATCACTCTTTTCACCAGTTCAGGTTGATAGGTATTACTTTGAGTTTGATGTTCAGTTATCTATATTTATTAGGTGTTAATTTCAATTTAGACATTCAGTCCAACAGTTCTCCAGTTTCTAATAAAGTCAGAATTGTACTATTATTTATTAATCTCCCATTCATTCAGATTTCTTTTTAGGGCTTGACGTGGGCTGAATAATGTTTTTTTTTTTTTTTTTTTCTTTTCCAAACTGTCATTATGGTATCAAACTTTAAAAATCTGTTATCCCTCTGCCTCTGTTTTGTATATTATATTCTGCAGAGTCAAAATGTCACATAAGTAGGGAGTTATATTTCAATTAATTTGGTGTTGGACATCATTTTGCCGCAAGAATGTTTCATAAACCAAGAAGGTTAGACAAGGTTTCAGTTTAGATGAATGAAAACTGCAGTTTTATTCAGTTCTAACAATAAAAAAATTGGATAAATGAGGTTCAGCAGTATCTATTAACATCATATAATTAGTAGTCATGCATTTGTAATGCCCTGTTACTAATACTTGTAGAAAAATTGCTGACGACTTTTACTGTTGATTAATTCTATATGTAAATAATTTACTGTGAAAACAGCTAAACATTTGCTGAAGTCAGCTTTTCAGAACTGCTGATTTATTTGTTGTTGTTGTGTTGTTGTTGTTGTTGTTGTTTTTTCAGTTTATTGAATACATTTCTATTTGGATGCTGATTAAACAAAAACACCCAAATGTACAAAAGACAGATGCAGCTTTAATTTCTTGTCACTCCTGGGTGAATGTTGGAGATGTAACCACATTTTTTTAGCTGCTGTAGTGCATTAAGCATAGACTTAACACCTGTGAAGTTCTGTTTTAGAAAAGAGGCCAGAGGAAACATCCTGTAGAAGACAGATCACACTCTGTTCCACATTAGCTCCCTGTTTCTGTTCATCCTGCATGTGTGGCTGTAGTTTCCCTTCTAAACCCAACATGTAGATACAGTATGATCATGAATACACCATCAGTAGTTCTACTCTGGTGAGTACTCATGGCCAAATGTGGTGATGTAGTAACTCAGTCCCTACCCTTAACCAACCCCACCCTGCCCGGTGCTCCTTCCTTCCCACCTTCCTCTCCCTCTGCTCCTCCTTGTTACCCTCCGCCCTCCCTTCCTTCCCTCCCTCCATCCTTGCTCCTCTTGCAGGGCTGCTCCTGGCTATAGCCTGAAGAGCTCCGCCCATCCTGTCCACCCCTCTCCACCCTGGAGTCCTCCCCCAGGATGTTGAGCCCCATCCAGGTCCTGTGCTCCGACATCACTACCCTTTCTCTGGAGCCCGAGCCGTTTGCCTCTTACACTGAAGGTGTGTGCTCTATCCTCTTCTATCCCGAAGGTCAAATTTATGTCGCACATCTGCGCCACATGACCCCAGTGTGAAATAAGACAGTTTGAATGTGTTGGTGCTGGTTGTGATTGTGTGAGCTTGAGTCAGGTGAATTCTTACGTGAGTGTTATAAATATCTCAAAGAACACTTTGTTTCTGTCTGTCTGCCTTGTTCCTTTTTGTGTCTCTATTTATGTACCTGCCTCTTTATTTTTGTTTCCGTCAGTGAGGACTGTGTGTATGGAGTGTTTGTATGAGTGTAAGTGATTGATTTCCATAAATAGTTTGACCAGACAACACCTTGAAAGCAGATCTGTCTTATGTCTCTGTAATTATGAGGAACAGACGATTAAAGATACACATAGAAACTCATACAAACATGCAAACACACACTAACACACACACACACACACACACACACACACACACATTCTATCTGTCTATTTGTCTCCATTACCAAAATAGACATGCATACATGTGCAGCTGACAGATAAAATGCGATCTTGTAAAAGGTTGAGAGTTTCTTGAATATGGGATTATATCTCAGTATGTATTAGATGTCAAAACGGAATATGAGTTTTCAATATCACCAGGGTTAGATTGAGGATAAACCAGCTTAGCTCCTAATCTTTTTCTTGGTTTCAGTCTCACAAATCTTTTGGAATAACAAATTGATTTTTCTTGAAAAATTCCTCACACATTGTGGCTGCAACAATTCCTGCATGTAAAGATGTATTTGCTGGAAGAATCACTGGTATATTTCAGATATACAGGACCTGGTTTGGTTTGTGATTCTGATTGTTTGTGTCTTTAACCATTAGTCTCACACCGACTATGCTTCATTGTGTCGATGTGTGTTTGGAGAAATGGCAGATTCCCCGCTGTGCTGGGCTTAAATCTCTCCTCTTCACATGTGTGCACTTGCAACACAAACACATAAAGCAGTTTTTTCTAGATAACTCCAAAACTGCAGGACAGGGATCAATTTAACGTCTCCCTCTGGCAGTCTCTCCCCCCTTGCCTCTGTCGCTCCCTCCTCTCCCTCTCCCCCCCCTCAACCAGTTTATTTCTCTACTGGGTAATTGAGTACACACACTTGTGCACATGTACAGAGGAAATACGGAGTGCTTGAGCTGCAACACACACACACACAAACATACTGGCCACACATACACACAAAATCTCCTGCTGTGTAGTGGCTTGTCCTCGCTTTTAAGGAGTATGTGTTTTTGGCTAGGCTTTAATGGTCTGTGTTTACCCAGACCTAAGATATGTATAATTGGGGCTGCAGGACGTCCCCTCTCCTCGCCTCTCCTCTCCTCTCCTCTCCTCTCCTCTCCTCACCTCTCAAGCCTATTACCAACACTGTAGAAGCAAAAAAAAACCCACCAATTTTCTAAAATTCTAAGCATTTTTCTGTCCAAGTGCTGCAAAATGTTAAAAGACCTTTAGTTAACACTCCCATAAAAACATTAAATTGTGCTTTGGTACTTGGGATATTTTTGCAGTAAACACTTAATATAATTTAGATTTTTTTTTGAGTGATTAATCCTTTCAGTACCAAGGCAGATTTCACACAAGTACTTCACCATTCTTGTATCACTGAATAGTTGTTATCCTTGTCCCTAACTCTGAGTGCATTTCAGTTTTTGTGTGGCTGCATGACTTGTGTGTACATGCTTTTTTATGCACCTCTGTGTCATTGGGTTCATTCATGTTTGTGTGTTTTTTTGTGTTGATATCTACTGTATGTGTGGGTGCATGCACTTGCAGTCACAGTGTGTTCCCCCAGCTCCTGCAGTGTGGCGATGAGTCAGACAGGCCCGCTGATGCTAATGGACTGTCTGTGGGAGACAGAAACAGCAAGCTTGCTATAGCACATATTCATCTAGACTGGGTGGAATCAACTTAAAGCAGGGGGCTCAAACACATGTAGGTTCAGGGGCCACATGCAGCCCTGAGGTGGGCTGGATTATTAAATTAATAACATAATAATACATAAATACTGACAATTCCAAAATATGTTTGTCTAACTTCTGTTTCAAAGTGAAAAAAGTTAAATTATATTTTCAAATTTTTTACATCTACAAATTATCCTTTAAAAAAAAATTAAAAATGTGAACAACCCTGAACAAAATGAAATTTATTAAGAAAAAAATTGAAGTTTTAACAATTTATGCCGTTATTTTGCCTCAGCTTCTCATTTTGACGTGTTTGTTAAAACTTATGGGTCACAGTGGATTTAAAACATACACAAAACATGTAATAACATGCAGAATAGTGTTAAAATTGTACTTAATTCACATTTTTTGTAAAAGGCTATTCTGTAAATGTAAACAGTTTTGTGTAATTTATAATAATAATATAATAATCTTTATCAGTCAGCAAGTTCACATGTAAACATGCAATGCACTGAAATTTGACCTCTGCATTTAACCCATCACTAGATTAAACATGCATCACACACTACATACTAGGAACAGTGGGCTAACCATATCAGGTGCCTGGGGAGCAAATTTGAAGGGGGGGGTGGTGAAGTGCCTTGCTCAAGGACACATCAGCCAACAACTCTTTACCAGTCCAGGGAACTGAACTGGTGACCTATCAGTCACAAGCCAACTCTCCAGCCGACTCTCCAGCCATCTAGGCCATGGCTAAACATTTTAACTTTATTTTGCAGTACAACAATGAAAAAAAAAAAAAAAAGCATTTTTCATTATTTCTAGTTTATTATGACAATATTTTACTGATCTGACCCACTTTAGATTGCACTGACCTAAAAAATATTTTGACATCCTTGATTAGAGTAAGGGCGGCATGGTGGTGCAGTGGTTAGCACTCCTCACAGCAAGAGGGTCCTAGGTTCGATCCCAGCACCAGGCAAGGTGGGACTTTTCTGTGTGGAGTTTGCATGTTCTCCCCGTGTCTGTGTGGGTTTTCTCCGGGTACTCCGGTTTCCTCCCACCATCC
>JAPTGZ010000002.1:23270833-23281085 GCA_029814645.1 Fowleria isostigma
TCTATCTATCTATCTATCTATCTATCTATCTATCTATCTATCTATCTATCTATCTATCTATCTATCTATATGTCTATATGTCTGTCTATCTGTCTATGCACATGTGAATACATGCAGGAGGTTGGGTAACATAACTGGGTCAGTGGGTACAGATGTGTTTCCATGTGTAAAAATGGGTCACTGGCACAAAGGTACATGTGTGTATGTGGAGGCGGACAAATCTGCTATTTACAACATCTGCACCAGATCTACATAAGTAATATCTTCACTGTCTCTACTTGGAGTGAATTAGTGATTGCCAACAGCGCCGCATGTATGCAGAAACATAAATTCCATCCTGTATAAATAGATTAGAAGACTATGTAAATGCCGGTAGCACAGCATGCAATATAGAACACATTAAATATGTGTAAATATATGTATTGACACAGATTTTATTGTAAATGAGTCAATGTGAAAATACAGTTTGGCAAAAAAATTAGCTTTAAGTCATGCATTAACATTATTATGGCATCTCGCTCAAGTAAGTAAATTTGGATTATACTAAATGTATTATTTATATCACAGAAATCAGTTGATTAAATATGAATAAATAATACTCCAAGATTAAATTTAATCTGCTATATTTGACCATCTTTCTCTCTCACAGAAATCAGTTGATTAAATATTAATTTATGATACTCTAAAAATTAAATTTAATCTACTGACTTTTTTAACCATCTGTCTTATTAAAATCAGTGAGACAGGATTTGATGCTACCGTCTCCTCGTCTCTTAAGGTGCCTGTGTTAAAGCCCATGGACCTGATGGTGGAAGTGAGCCCACGTCGAGTGTTTGCCAATGCCCACACCTACCATGTGAACTCCATCTCCGTCAACTCCGATTATGAGACCTACATGTCAGCCGATGACCTTAGGATTAACCTCTGGCATCTGGATATCACCGACCGCAGCTTCAGTATCCTTTTTTGTGTGTGATTACAAAGATCATAATAAAAGTCCATATTGTTTTAAGCAACCAGCCACACATGCATGTATGTAGCTATTAGCATCAACATGCAAATGCACACACAAAAGCTGGAAATAGATTTATTAAAGCACAAGGACGCAGCTAATGAATGCATAGACTCTGACAGAGATGCTTGTACAATTCAATGTTTTGCAGTCAGTCCTTGGCCACACACACACAAACACACACATATATACACACAGATACACAACTAACTCCCTCATTTTACATCCCACTTTGTTGTATAAAAAAATGCACAAAGACACAGTGTTGGGGGAGGGGAATATTATTCTTGAGAAGTGAAAATGTAGCTTAATGAATAATTCAAAGGCTGCATAAATATTTCAGCCTCTTTCTGAGTTCTAATCCAGCTCAGTAGGACACAGTAGAGTCACATCCCCCCGACCCAGGGAGGAATTATAATATTACAATTTATCTGAATAAGGAATTACCAACAATCCCCCCAAGACATATTTATATTGCTCTCTTTTATTTCAGCGATAAATAATTTACATGTGTTTGTTACATATACATTTATACACTTTGTTTTGTACATATTTGGATTATGGACCTGTGTGAGTTTGTATGTGAATCAAGCGCATCAAATGAGGGTTTCATTGTATGAGTTTGTGCATATTATTACAGTTTTTATCTGTTGGTTTGGCTCATTTCTCAAAACAGAAATTACATCGTCAAAACTGTTAAGATCATCTGGCACAACAGTCTTATAGTTCAGCACAACACCAAAGCTCACTTGCAAAAAGTTCATATCATTCCCAGAACTGTTCACTCATGTGTCAAAACTAAATTCCTTTCTCATTTAACCCATAAGGACCCAGTGTGACATATATGGCACTTCCCAAATACATTTTTCTCTATATTTAACCATCCTTAATTGGTTAATTGCCATTTATTGTAAGATTATCTTTTGTATTTTGTGTTTTTTTAGTGAAAATCTGGTATTTTCCAACATTTAATGTATTAATCATATAGATGTTCATAAAAGTTTAGAGTAAAATGGAGGATTATTTTATCAAAAACGGAAAAAATTGAAGAAATAGTGACTTTTTTTTTTAATCAAAATCTCTCATTAACTGAACATAACCCCAGTGTGTCCGTCCACTGTCATTGATGCAACTCCATGGGTTTTACTAGTCAATCAATATTGTAGAAGATGACGGTGTTGCCATGGTAACTATGGAGCCTCTAAACATCCAAATGGGTCATATCTCATGACCATGAAAAGATGAATAACTGTATTTTATGCCAAATATTTACATGTATTAGTGGATCAGCAGGGAATTAACAGTTTCTATCAGTAGATGGTGGATGTTTTGGGTTTTTATTGTTAAAAAGGTTAAATATAGAGAAAATTTCATTTGGAAACTGACACAAAAGTCGTGGTGGGTCTTTATGGGTTAAATAGTCAGTGCCGCTAAAATGCATCGTCCCTTTGGCGTTGTGAAAGCAAGTCCAATTGTTTAGATGTTTTGTCACTGTAGTATGTCAGAGGAGTATTGAAACATCCCTCATGTCTATTTTTCAATCTAAGCCCAGTCCTTCACTGATAATGGTTACTGGACTTGTTTATTTTGTCTAGCTAACAGAATACAGGCGTGTATAAAACAAAAAAAAAACAAAAAAAAAGATCTTATAGTAAGAGTAAGTTTGATATCACACTTTGCACTCATTCTACCAAAGAAATTGTAACAATTTCAAATTCATACACATGTATAGTAACTTATACATCAGAATACAAATAAAATGTATACAGCATAATGTACTGAAATATGAACATAGAAACAAAACAAACCCAAGGAAAATTACATGTAGTCTACAGTGCTGTAATTTCATAAAGCTTTCACAACTAACATTTCTTCACTGATCACTATCCTCAACCTCCTGGCCACAGTTGTATTATCTCCTTGACTAATTTTGATCGTTAATCAGACTATTGTGCATGTGATGACTTCTGCAATGAAATGATGCTGACATGTTTCGGAGAGAACAACCATTAGACTGAGAATGAACCGTCAGTTTAAATCAACAAGATCTAGTCACTTGGGAATCATGTTAAATGTAGGCTAATTGTACTTTGTCATTTGCAAAGATGTACTGAGACATATATTCAGTACATTTTCAATTTGATGAACTGAATGAGAAATTCAATTCTGTTGTGAACAATTACCAAGTGGTTTGGAAGTTTATTCCATGTTATTTTGAAAATGTAATTTCTATTTCAAGAAATGAGCCAAACTAATACAGTAATACATGGATGACTGTGTAACTGATAAATAGTTTTGGTAAACGGTCAGTGTCAGAACGATCAGACAGTTAACAACAGGTCAAACCAAATGCAGACACCAGGAAGCCTCACACTGTCAGTTGTTTCCCTGAGCGACGCCACCTTTTCTCAGACATTGTGGACATCAAACCAGCTAACATGGAGGATCTGACAGAGGTGATCACAGCAGCAGAGTTTCACCCCTACCACTGTAACCTGTTTGTCTACAGCAGCAGCAAAGGCACTCTACGCCTCTGTGACATGAGAGAAGCAGCACTGTGCGACAAACACTCCAAATGTGAGTAACTCTCACCTGCTGAGAGCTGCTTTTATTGAACTTATCCTCATGAGGCTCTTTGCAAACACTCAACCAAGGTTCCCATGGCATCTTAAAAAGTCTTGAATTTACAAATCTGCACTTCATGCCTTAAAAAAAGTATTTTAAAGGTATTTAATTTGATATGATAGGTCTTAAGTTATGTTATCATAAACATGTTTGCTGTATTGTGTTTAAATGTCCAAGCTACAAAAAAGTAAGATTAGTTGGTTCAGTTCTACCCGTTCTAAACTGACAATTTATATTGAAATCAGGAACCAATTACTGATAACTCTGCAGCTCCCAGTGAGAAATGACTCAGAGTGGAGGGAATCAAGGTGTTGGAGTAAATAAATACATTTTCTTGAATTCTAGGAGTCACAAATTTTTTGCCAGTATGGCCTGTTTTATGGCCGTACTGGAATGAGCATTTAGTTATGTTCTAAGTTGTCTTAAAAAGTCTTACATTTAGCTGATAGAAACCTGTAGGAACCCTGATTTAACACATACAGTCGCAGCAAAAATTATCAGACCATCAAAGTCATCAAAAACCATGGTTATGCAATCAAGTACTAACTTTTCTGTATATCATGTGACTAAAACAGACAGAAAAGAAAACACGTAATGCCTAAAAGCACTGTTTTTGTCAGTACAATGCCATATTATTGATGTAAGAGCTTATCTGATTCTGGTTATTATCAAGAAAACCATGGGAAATGTCATGATATCAGCTCTAAAATTAAACTCTTATGAGCTGTTTTTGTTGTTATCATTATATTTGTCCAAATAAATGTACCTTTAGTTGTACCAGACAAGAAATTGAAGAAAAATAGGGTGGGCTAATAATTTTTTCCATAACTGCATTTAAAATTACATTAACTATACAGAAAAAACTTGATTTTACTACCAAGCTGTTTACAAACCATTTCTACAATGTTTAGATGAATATCCCCGTCTCAGGCAGTTTTAAGTTATTCAGTGAATTATTATCATTTCATTGGTATGAAAATAAACATGCAGATTATTAACTTGTTCACTCTATCACAGTTAGCACCTGTTAATTATCTTCTTACTGGCTCTATTGTATCATTGCAGATACATCTGAGCACGGATTTCAAACAATTAATTACAGATGTTTTTTACCACTAACAAATGATATGTTTTGTTGCTGTTGTTCAGTGAATTAAAATGTGCAACATCTCAGGTGTTTGTGTTCTCAAAGCACAAGATGATTGATTTCCTTACTGTTCAGAAAAGTAACACATCTGTTTTGTAGTTTTTTTTTCTGTGCAGTAATATTTCTTTACTTCAAGGCAGTTTGTTTCTCCCATGAATTTGGTTTCCTTAAGGAACAACAGTTCATTTCTCGGGCATTTTTTCTACTACCCACTAGAGATATTTCCTTTATTTTTCTTTTGTGTTCCTTTTATAACAACCACGTTACAAAGACCAGCCTCTCCTTGTTGCACAGACTAAGCAGCGCTTTGACTAACCCGATGTTCAGGAGAATACCCAAACAAACACCCAAGAGTTTTATGCAAAATATTCATTGCAACATGACAGCATTTATTGTCTTTCGTCACCATAAATTCAGATTTTTTTAAAAGTAGTCTGACCTAAATGTCAGAATGCCACAATCTGAAAATCTTCTGCATCTCACTCAAATCTTAAATCACTTCTCTGATCGACGCAGTCCTTGTATGTTCTGTTTCATTCAATGCAATGCATATTAATGATCCATTGATGCTAATATAAGAAATTATTGACACATATCAGATTATTATGCATGTATCCTCACTGTTTGACATTTGATAATATAACACATATACATAAAATTTCACACCATCCAAACAAAATATCAACATGAAGAAAAATATAGGCAATATAATGCAATCTGATGCATGTTGAGATGGGGTTTATGTAATGTATTAGAGCATAAGATGAAGCACTTATTCGCAAATTAATATTAAAATAACTTAATCCATTAAGGGACATTGTGTCACCATCATCAAATATGATGATTCACTTTTTGAGGTTATTTTACATTAGCAGCTTTCCCCTTGTCTTTTAGCCACTGCTCCATTTTAACTGTTGACTTAACAAGTGATGACATATGAAAGACTGTTCTTCATAAAGTTGGAATAATTTTCTTTTTAGATACATTCCTCTCTTTATTCCTATTTGTGCACATCAATAATCACCTTTGGTCAGGTATAATGATTACATAATGAGTTGTAGTTACACGTTATCTATTAACAATAAATCACATTGTCACAAATCATTTCATGCGAAGAGGTCAATATTTTATTTCAACTTTATAGGCAACTGTGTAGTATTGAGTCATATTTTAGGCAATAATAAAATGTGTCTCAGAACCTTCATATTCCACACTTTGCAACTTGCTGCTCTAAAGGGTCCAAATAGGTTTAGTGAAATAATATCAGGTGGTTTCCAAACATACCTGGATAGTAGTTCTGCTGTATTTGTCATCAACATATAGATTCATGTAAATAATTTCATCTTTTTTTTTTTTTTTTTTTCAGTTTGTTTAGTGATATTTTTCATATACAGTTCACAGCATCAATAATAGCAATAGAACTTCAGATTCTGTCCAAATCCTCCCCCCTCTCACTCTAAATCCATAGGCCAACTCTTAGGGGAAACAAAAAACAAAAATTCATTAAAAAATAGAAAATAATAATTAAAGTAAAGAAAAACCATAAATAGAGGAAAGGAATACAAGGCACAGCAGGATTATAGAGCAAAGACTTGCATTACTCCATCAGGTGTGCCACAACCATCCACTGTTACTACGCCAATGGTAGTACTCAACCAGCTGACTGTAAGAGGTTATCCACATACAATTTAACCCAAAAGAACCCAGTGTGACACCTGTGTCACTTCCCAAATAAATTTTTCTTATCACCATTTATTGTAATATTATCTTTAACTTTTTGTTTTTTCAGTGAAAATCCGTTATTTTTCATCATTTAATTCACTAATCATGTAGATGTTCATAAAAGTTTAGAGTAAAAATGAGGATTATTATATCAAAAACAAAGAAAACTGAAGAAAAAGTGACTTTTTTTTTAGCAAATTTGTCATAAACTGAACATAACCCCAGTGTGTCCATCTACTGTCATTGATCCAACTCCATGGGTTTTACTGGTCAGTCCATGTTGTAGCAGATGACAGTGCTTCCATGGCAACTATGGAGCCAAATGAGTCATATCTGATGACCATGGAAAGATGAATAACTGGATTTTACACAACTATTTAAATGTATTAGTGGATCAACAGGGATTAAACAGTTTATATCAGTAGATAGTTTTGGTAGATGGTGGATGTTTGGGTCGTTATGGGTTAAAAAATGATTAAAAATAGAGAAAATTTAATTTGGAAACTCACACAAAAGTAGTGCTGGGTCTTTATGGGTTAAAGTCATTCCACCTTTTGTCAAACAGATGAGGTTTCTTTTTCAGACTGATCAGAATTTTTTCAGAGGCCATGTATGATGCTACTTCCTTAAACCACATTGAAACAGGAGATGGGTTCTCACTCTTCCACAATATGGAGATACATTTATTTCCAACAATTAGGAATAATTGAATAAAATGTGTTTTCTTCTTCTTCCTTTCAGTGGGTAAAACAGATGAGTCCCCTAGCAAAATCAATCTTATGATTCCATTTCTATTAGTAGTGCTTGTGATTACACACATTCCCATTTCAGCCTCTACACTGCCCTTTCTGAGACTCCGTTAAACACCATTCGCCTTCATCTCTGTCTCCAGTGTTCGAGGAGCCTGAGGACCCCAGTGCTCGCTCGTTCTTCTCCGAGATAATTTCCTCCGTGTCAGATGTCAAATTCAGCCACAGTGGTCGCTACCTGCTCACCAGAGACTACCTGACGGCCAAAGTCTGGGACCTCAACATGGAGAGCAAGCCCCTGGAGACGTACCAGGTGTGTTTCTTTCATGTACAATGATAGGGTTTTTCCCTGCTGCAGGATGATGCACTGATACTCTGCTCTGGGCAAGGAGAACAAATCAATAATTGAGGAACCATTATTGCATGTCTGTGTCAATCTGGCCATCATCTAGAGGGCAGAAATAATCAGCGTTGGCTGTTTTAAGTTTGTGTACGGAAAGTCTTGTGTACTACAAATGCAGTGTGTCATACGTCAGACACCGCAGTCACATTGTAGCAGCTGTTTGGCTGTTTTACTCACCCACTGATCACCATCACTGACTCATACATCTGCTCATCATCTACACAGCAGTCAGCAGAATCCAGATCACCTCCTCCTAACTGTAGAACTCAGCATCAGTAATTCATTGTACTGGTTGGTACATAACATATTTAGTAGTGTGTCAGTATATAGTATGAAGAAATTATCTCAAATTAAGTACAGAGATGTTCAGGATAATTGACAGTCGGAGCTTTATGTGTAACAGTGTTTTAGAGATAAAGTTTCTTGGTAAATGTCTTTTTCATTGGCATTTGGCATCAGTATAGATGTGACATGTAATCAATTATTAATATATGTTCCATGATATGTCTGATCACTTGATTAGTGACCTTCATTATTAATGTTAGATGAGGTTTTTGTTCTTCCATTTGACTTCTTGTTCCTTCTTAGATTGTTTAAGCGCAACCACATGTGCCAATTATTTGCTCAGTTTCTTCATGCAAGTGTTTCAGACAGAATTTATATTTTAAACCATTAGCATAAGAGAGCATTGTTGTCTTGGAAAATAAGCAAAAATCTAAACAGAAATGAATCATAGGATGACGACTGTCCATCTGAATCACAGTACTTAGTGGTTATTAAATTTTCCCAAAACCTTTTAAGGATAATTGGATTGATTACCAGCCAAAAAATACACTTCAAAGGAATCAAATGAAATCCTCCTAGTGGCTTAAGGTTTTCAATTTTATCCAGTAATCTTTAGATGCATCAATAATATTTGGGTGAGATAAAAACCGTAAATCATTAGGCTCTATGTTCATTTTAGATTAATTGTTTAATATCCTTTAACTACTCCACCAAGAAAAACCTGATGAAATTTCTTTTGCTTGCTTTTCTTATTTCCTTGGCTGAGTAATTTCTAGAATTTTTTTTTTATTTTTTTACCATACTTACTCATATCAACATGGCAAGTGTCAAAAATTACTTATTAAGTTCATTCTTTTAACATATTCATAATGTACTACCACTAAATGTTTAATATTTGCAGCAAGAAATAAACTGTGTTTTTTATTCTATAACATATAATCCATTGTTTCATATTGGCTTATTTTTCTACTCTTACCATAAAAACACAAATCAAGCATAATTTTTAAAAACTAAGCTAAGTTTTTTGTGGTATCAAATAGTATAATTATGCTCATGAAGGCCTCTTAGAGTATAATATGTCAAAAAAAGTATTCATAGCTTTTATATTTTCAGCTTTCTAAAACAGTCAAAATGTCTTAAGTGATTTTTATTTTTCTTGGCTCAATTAGGTTAAGATAAGTTAGGTACTCCACTTGTTGAAATATAGTGAGTCAAAATATGCTAAACCATATGGTCAAGCAAGCAGTTAACAGGATAATGTGCATTGAGACAGGTGCATACACATGTAAAAGCATGTTTAAGATCATTTTACAACTGGAACATTTTTAGATGCTGTATTTCATCATTTCCACTAATTATTAATGTTAGTAGTTGTAGGGGATGATGCGATTATACACAGCACATGTATCAGCTCCTTCTTGTACTGTGTGTTTAGTAGTCCAGTCCCAGGATTGTGGGTGAACGAGTGTGTGTTTTTATCTGGTTGACGTGTGAGGTCCTGTGAGGCAGCCAGGAGTGGGAGGCTAAGACGCACTGGAGCTATTTATAGGCCGCCGAGCTTCCACTCATAAAGTGAAGTGGGAAGGAGGGATACCTTACACAGCGCCCAACACCTAGATCTGCAATGCAGCACAGAGAGAGAGAGGAAGGAGGAGACGGGAGCAGAGGGAGGTTGTGTGAGGAGAAATGGAAAAAAGAAAGAAAGAGTGTTTAGGAGAGAGGATGAAAAACAAGGATGGCAGAGGTTGCAGCATACAGTATGAGGGTGAATAGTGAAACATGAGACAAGTGTGTGTGTGGGGGAGAAACGCATTATTGTTTTGACAAATTTATACCTTTAGTCCTTATGGAGGGAGAAAATACACATAAATCCAGGAAGAAGGAGGTACTGTACGCTAAATCAGACAAAATGCGGAAAGGAAAAAAACAAAAAGACAGTATATTAAACTCTAGCTGACAGTGTATCATTCCACCTGGTGCAAAAAGACCCATAGGGGAGAACAAAAATGTCAGTGGATTTGATGTACTACCATGAGCCGACCTCAGCTTGACCATTTATTGATTGAGAGGCGACTGTTGACTGCTGACTTTATGCAAAATGTGAAAACGGGGCTTAATGCAGACCATGGTGGCTGAAGAGGGTGTAGATTTCAAGCCCTTGCATCACTGAGCGGACACAGTGCTGACACAGTCGGGTCGGCTGAAAGCACAGGGGAAAAGATTTATTAGTCAGTAAATGTGTGTGTGTGTGTGTGTGTGTGTGTGTGTGTGTGTGTGTGTGTGTGTGTGTGTGTGTGTGTGTGTGTGTG
>JAPTGZ010000002.1:23293232-23306240 GCA_029814645.1 Fowleria isostigma
GATCATTTTTATGTTATTTTGTTCTCAATGCACTCTACTATATATTGAATAACAATTTTCAACTGCAATATTTCATTCATTGAAATCTAAGATGTGTTGTTTAAGTGGTCCCTTTATTTTTTAGAGCAGTGCATTTTATACCGGACCAGTCACAAGTCTGTGGGGCGGGTGTTTTGCAATGACACACCGACTTTTTTTTTCTTTTTAATCATGAGTCAGCTCCAAGTCCATGAATCTCTTTACAAATGTTGTCAGTTGTTTGATTCAAAAATTAGGATTAAATTACAGATTACACCCTGTATTCTTAAGCTTCTCTGACAAAACTGTGACATGCCTGTTCGTCTCGCCTTCACATTTGGATTCAAGCCCCACGACTCCAGACCTTGTTCTTAGTATTGAATACACTGAAGACACGGGATGGCTGAAAAAGGCTAAGTGCACAGCACATACTATATCTCCTAACCTGGAATACGCGCAATGTACAGATGACCATGGAGAAGAAGGAGAGGTAGAAAACCAGCAGGGGGATGAGGAAGATGAAGAACTCAATGGTCAGGTTGGAGATGATGAAAAAGAAGATGAGAGCGTTGACATGGTGTGTGGGGATCAATGCACTGAGCCACTGCATGCCCGCCCGCGACGCCCAGTCGATGAGGTGCTCCTTAATCTCCAACAGCGCGTACAGGGGGAATTTAAGAAGCTGGTTTAAGCACAAAGAAAAAAACAATGGGAATAAATTATCATGGACTCAATATTGCAAAAAATAGGTATGAAATGCTTGTTACAGCATTTTATTAGATTTCCTAGAGGGGGACTGATATCTCTTACACAGGAAAAATTAGAGCATTTTTTTTCCAGAGTCAAAAGTATTTTCCTCACAGTTGGTAAATTTGGCTCCATATTGAGTTTGGAGAGCTCTACCCAAAGAGTAAATTTTACTCTTGTTAGAGAGGGATCAAATGAAATGTTACATAAAAATTTGTTTCAATTTGAGTACATTTTACTCTGACAAATTTCCTGTATACTATTTCTTCCCCATACTTATAAAGCTGAGATCATAAAATCACCAAAAATTACCTAAAACTTCTAGATACCTGCCACATATACCACACCCACACATGTATTATCCAAGTGTTTGATACAGTTATCAGTAGCCAGTGCAATTTCAATTAAAGTGTATGACAGATGAAGACTTTAATATACAAAAATCAATCAATTAATCTCAATCTTTATTTATTTGACAGAAAAATCCCATTTGTATCTAAAGAGGCCATCCACACTGATGGTTTTGGAACTATACTGGTTATAAATGATCTATCTTCTAACCAAAGTTACTTGTCATTGTTGCAGCTATGGTCCTAATCTATGACCGTCCAAAAATGAGGCAGAGTCTGCAGAAGACAGGTGCAGCTGTCTTTACTGGGCGGAAGCAAAAAAAGACAACAGGTAGGTCTCAAGAACAAGACGTCTACTGAACTTTGACATGCCTGTTTATACCTTTTCAGAAGTCCCCTTGCTTGTGGATGTTCTATGCCCACTTCTTTGACACTCTGTCATCCTAACATGATTTCCAATGGAAGATGTACAGACTTTTTTGGGGGGTGAGTTCCCCTCATCAATGCTAGAGTCTGTTGTATGTTCCCTGTGTCTCTCATTAGAACTTAGTTTCCCTTCATCTTAGAGCAGGACATAACGGTAAAGACTAGAGCAGTGCACACATGCAGCCGTGTATCCCTACAGTCACCCCTGCTAGTGCTGCAGACACAGTAACACAGTAGTACATAATACTGAGGGCCACAGCAATGTACCCGTGCACCAGACACTCTAATACAGCAGCACTAGAGGCTATTACAGTGCATGACTAATTCTTCAGTGTGACCCTACAGCTACCCGTACACATGTAGCAAACACATTATAATCGTGCCAGATAGCTTCAACAGTAGACAACTTTAATGTTTTACCATGACCCTATTGTAGTCTACGTCTAAGTTTACATTTAGTTTTAATGCTGATTACTGAACATACGTTTTAATTATTTTATGTTTTTAAGTATAACAAACATAATCCCATAATCCTTTATTTTTTTCAGCCTATAACATCCTTCCATACAGTACTATAGTGTGTACCAAGTTACCCACCTTTTGATGCAGGGGAAGCTCATCTGGGTTCTTCACAGTTGCACCATCAACATCATCATCATCGTCGTCATCTGCTGCAGCCATGACCGGTGATGGTGCAATACCCTGAGCGTACTTCTTGGTCATCTCCACAAAATCATCCAGACCCACTTCGGAAGTGGCTGCAAAGGTTTACGGAAGAGACGTGTTGCACGTTAACTCTCAACCCTGCATTTGTTTGCATATATCTCTTGTATATTTTAAAGCCACTCCACAAACCAAAGCTACGATCTATTGAAAACATACACTCATTAGTGACCATAGACTCCAGGACTCTCCTCTGTTTCTTGGCAGACCTGTTAAGTGGGCCAGGGAAGACTGGTTGGCCTGTAGATACAGGAAAGGTGTCAGGATCAGATAACAATAAAGCTTTATTATGCGATATGCTAGTATTTTTCTTTACTATGTTTAGAACACTTCTGGGTATTTCACAGACATCATCTCAATCTAATATTCATTCCATACCTGGCTCTGAGTGGACATGTTCAACATTCTCAAGCATCTCAGAAACACTGACTGACTTCTTTCTCTCTGGGTTCAATTTCCAGTACATGAGCAAGGCAGCTTTTCGAACTCCTCTTTCAAAGCGCGTCTCTGTAGACAGCTTCTTCACCTCCTCGTAGTTCTCCAAAGAGATGCCTGTAAAATAAGGGAAACAATGAACGTTAAAAATGATCGTGATTGTTATGGAAAAATGTTTAGGTAATTGTGTTCCTTTCTATTTTTAACAGATGTAGTAAAAAGTGACAGGAAAAGATTGCATCCAACAAAAGGCCCAGCCTGGAATTTAAAAAAAAAATGGACCAATCTGGTGCTAGTGTTAATGTGATACCAAAAATTCTATATTTTTGGTATGACTTTTGCAGTGTGAGGCATTCTGGAACCTTTTCTCAAGGCCAAGCAGTGCTGCAGCAGCCTCACGGCATCCTTGCGGCCCTGTTTAGCAGCCTGGACCAGCCAAGAGACTGCTGTACAGTTGTTCACCTCCTCATCTCTTTCTTCGGCCAGAGCCAGGAAGTAACGCCCCATCTGGGAACAAAAAGACTCTTAGCTTGCAAGGCTAGCAGTACTGTAACTTGCTTGACTCTTGATATGTCCTTCCCTTCAGTAACACACAATGATGATGTTTACTCTTAGCTGGCAGATCTGTTTTGTGCCCACCATATGGTTGATAAAGTCAAAACACACTGACCTTCGTCTGTGCTTTGGCATCTCCTGACTTTGCTCTCTCCTCCAGATCTTCAAAACTGACCTCCTCTTCTGGTTCCTCTGAAGTAAAAAGAAAAGTTGGGTAAGTGAGCGACGTGATGTTTAAGCAAACAAAACACATGCATATGGAAAGAACAAGTCAATTATATTTCAGTTAAAAAATGAAGGCATTCCATGGAAAAAAATGTATTGTTAGACAAAAGGAGGTAAACATAAAAGGGCATTTATTTAAGTGGCTCACTCATGTACAAAATGTTTAAAAAAAGCCAACATGTTGCGATCACAAGCAGACACGTGCAAGCATATATAAATGTACATTCATATGGCCTGGAAAAATATTTCAACTAGACTTGACACAGACATAGACACAGAACCCGGATAAACACGAACACGCACATAGAAATAGTACAGTTTGATACGTCAACCAGTATCACGACTGATCTCAATGTGTGATTATGAGTCACATCCTTCAGAGACAGCACCTGTCCTGATAAAACTGGTCAACTAAACCCAGAAAGATTCGTTTTCTTTTTTAGACTGCTGATTTATCATACCCATGAATTTGTACACTTCACTTGAGCCAGACATACTGCATGGAAAACATGTGTAGCACAGGGTATCAAGAGTATTACTAGATTTCAAACATATGAAAGGGAATCTTTCTCCTCATACGCTGCAAAAGGATAGGTGAGGCAACTAAACTGGATAAACATATTTACTGAGGAGATGTATGGAGTTAAAATAGACTGGAATAAATAGAATTGGAAAGTTAAAATGTTAAAATACAATTAAAATGTTGCTTTTAGTGTTAAAATGTGTATACGTACTAATGTACACAAATTAAACTAAATTCAGCTACTCATCAAGGACATGAAGTGAAGAAATAAAATAGGCTGCCACACCTAAACATTAGTCATTTTTGAAAATGTTTGTCTTTTTTACTTTCACTAGAATAAGATGTCCTTATATATGTTTATATAAATAAATAAATCAGAAAACATACCTCGCACCACCCACATGCTTTACATGAAACCGGAGAGTCTTTATACATATGTGTCTGCCAGTCTCTGGCAGCAGAGGGAGATGTAATTAATCTAGGAACTTCCATTAGATGCTGTTCATTCACTAAACATCTGAACCCTAAAATAACACTTTACCACAGTCAGCAGTTGTGCTGATGAAAGGTACCAGCTTATACAGTGATACAACACTATATATTGAACATTTTAATTTTAATTCATTAAATCAAGAGTATTGGTTCAGATTTACTCAGACTGACATGGTCCATAGGGTGTGTGTATTGGAGGACATGATGAGGCCTAATGAAACATCTATGGTCTAAATTAAGTGGCTAAGGTTTCAAATTTCACCCTTTCCAGTTACTCCATATTTACATATCTGGAAAGCACTACTAGTCATGCAACTGATTAAATGTGATATTCCCATAGAACAACAACCTTTCCTATTATGTGAACTTCATATGGTTGGACTTGGTCAGTGGAAAATAAACAAGGCCACTTAAAAAGCTAGGGTAAGACAGTTTTTCTCCACAGGTCAGCAAAAAGGGAGGGGCTGCTTTACATGTCGTGGTAAATGTCTCTGAGTTGTCATGGAGACACAACACTAGGAGTGCTGGTTGCACTGATTGTTAGATGAGAGAGAAGTGAAACCATGTCGTACAGATTTTGTATTGGTACATAAAGTAGAAAAGTTCAGAAGCTGAAGTTTGAGCCTTGCCTGGTTCAGGTGAGGGAGGGGCATGTGAAGCTGCTGGGGGACTGGTTGTAGAGGCTGCATTCAGCTGAGATCTACCCACTAGGGAGGAGCTCCTGATGGGCTGGTGGACAGATGAGGAAGATGGTGTGGAAAGGGATGAAGAACGAGACAAAAGCCTAGGGGAAATCCGAGGAGAGGCACTGGAGGCAGAAGAGGAGGGGGCAGTTGGAGGTGTTGGCAAGGTGATTTTAGATCTAGGCCTGTCTGAGGATTGACTGGCTGTGGCAGTAGATGAACTGGACAAGGAGGAGCCTGGCCTCAGGGTGGTAGGGGGTGAGGGGCTGGGTTTTGGGTGGGCTGGGGTGCTGGATGAAAATGGGTCCATGGCTGGAAAACAGTATTAGACAGATTAGTAAAACATGACACTGGTCATTTAAGAGATCTCCACCAAGATACATAGACCAAACTATAACATTATTAAAACACAAATAACCTCAGTAGTATCAATTTCTCTTGATTGGGTACATTTGTGTCCTAAATATTCTGTTAAAGTTAGTTTTCCTGTTTACAGCTAATTTTTTGGACTAAACTGCAACCATACAAGTTTAAGCAGTGAAACTGCAAAAGGAGTAAATAACTTCTACTTCTTCTCACTCCCTTTCAGGCTAATAGGGTTGTATTTTAATAGTGAATTGCAGTATAATATTTATGTATTATGTATACTATGTACACATACCGTTTACAACCAATGTCTCTATGTATATTTCCCGATCTATATTTCTCTATGCATATTGTTTATGTAAAATTCTGTATGTATATACTGTTAACAGCAAATTCTATGCATATCTGTATACATAAAATGAAATGTATATAATATGTATTGTACATGGGGTGCATAAGCTTGAAAAAAACAATAAATGAAATGGAAAAGTTTCAAATATATTTCGTTGATGCAGTTAGTTAGTCTCCCAGACCATAACAATTTTACCCAATTATAATCACAGTAACATAGGTCTTCACTATAAGTTAAAGTTAGTGTGGGGGGATAAACCACTTTACAACCTTAATGTGATCTAAAAGTTCCAGCCTCTGTCTCTTTTTACCTTTAAAATGGAAGACAATGCCCTATATTTTATGAGGACTTTTTGAATGTTTTTTGTTTAATTCTCTGGACAGATGCAGGTGATCTCAACCTCCTTGACAGAGATAAAAATAACTCCTCCTGGGTGTAATTTTCTGAAGATTCACAGTGACCCAATTCATAAGATATTCTGAGCTAAGTCAGACGATAAATACAATACTATAAGTAAAGCAAGGGAGTATTGTGTGTGTTGCAGCAGAGTGGAAGTAAGCACATGTTCAGAGCAATACAGCAAACACGGAAAGCGTGTGTGTGTGTGGGGGGGGGGGCTGCAAAGAGAGGTTACACATGTGATAAAGAAACAGCTGTTGTAAAAAAAGCAGTTGCTGTTTTCTCATTTTAAGGCATCTTCACTTCCTTGCCTATTGGTTTATCATCTACTTTGGCCATAAAAACGCAGAGACAAAAGCTGACAGCATAGTGTTGTTAAGCTTAGTGCAATTGAATCCATATCTAGGAACAATAAGAACATGTTTTGTGTAACTTTGGTGTGGTAAAGCTGTATAAACCTTTGTCACTCTTACGTTACATCCGTCATATGATCTGTAGTTTATTTTAGACATTGTGAAGTGGACTCTGGGAAGTTGCAGCTATATTGAGAGGGTGACATCCTCTAAGTGCCCTGACTGGAAAAACATTGTGTCCTATTGGCAATTTAGGGACCCCCCCCCCACCCCCCTCCCCTTTGGTCAACAAGAAGCTCCGATAAGCTCCCAACGGGATGACCCACATAATCATCCTGGAACATACAACCTCAACAGTTCCTACAGTTTCATATGAATATACACTGAGTCTTTATATAACTTAATCTATAATAACCAGACAATGCTTAAAAATAACAAAAATAACAGCTGATGTGTTACTAGTGCTAGCATGGACTGTGACATTACCGCTATCTACTCACCTCTGCGACCAGAGTAACGTGTTTAATCCACACGGTAGCGGAAAAACTTGGAGAAAAATCTCAGCTTCTTCTCTATTCTGTGTTCCAGTTCATTCTTCCCTTTCGCTTTCGTAAAACCTTCCTGTCCAGTGTTCCTGTGTGGTCAAACTCCAAACACACAACACAGAGGACAGGGAGTTAGCGACTATGCTCCTCGTACACGCCCACTTCGTGCTCTGCGTATCATGATTGGACAAAACTGAGAACTCGTATTACAAGAAGCAATTTTATTGGCTACAATGACCGGAAGTTCCAATAGTTTCTTTCAAGCAAGAGAAATCGATCCTTGATCTGGGTTTTTTGACAATGCCTTGCGGATAGGCAAGTCTTTGAATGTTTAACGTAATTTCAACGAGTGTTAGTTTATTTAACATATCATTTTGGATGAATAAGCTTGGAGTAGAATTTAAGAACTTGTTACCTCTATATATTTATATATTTTCTCTATTTTTGTTTGGTGGACTACTCGTGATTCGATTTGTTTTTATGTAAAATAATGTAATTGCACTTTTGTACCAGGAGATGGCAGGCTCTTACATTATTGTAAACAAGAACTTGTGAACGTAGTTTTCCCCGATAATGCAAAGATATTAAATTAACTTCACACATTTAAAACCTATTTCTATTTTATTAGTTATTTCATGTTAACTTACTATATTCTAGTTTTATCAATGTTATTTTTGCCACCCTTATTGTACATCACTATGTTTAATATAAATATCAGAGGATAGAAGCTCTTTTTTCATTTTCATTTAAGCAAATATTTAGGATGTAATGCATAAGGTTTTATTGAATTTTAGGAAAATTATTGTTTTTTTTCCCAATAACAACACCAAAACAAAACAATATATGAAAAACTAATTCAAGGCATGTAAATAAAGTGTAATATTAAAAACCATATGTTGTAAGTGTGTTCATGTAACACATATTCTACTCACCACACTGTGATACACAAGCAAAAAGAGAAGACCCAAATGTCAGTGAAAAGTTAGACAATGTATGATGATCTCTTTCTCAAACGGAGAGTTGATTTGTGAATCATTTGGACCGTTTGATCAGTGCAACGGTGAAGTCTAGCAGTTGCCAAAGGTGAAACCAATCCTTTCACAGCAGCACTCTGAAACACTAATTCATGCCTTCATCCCATCTCGTCTGAATTACAAGATGCACTTTATTTTGGAGTCAGCCAGTCTTCCTTCTCTCGTTTCCAGTTTGTTCAGAATGCCGCTGTTCATCTTTGACTGTACTGGTTTACAGAAGAGGAAACACATCGCTCTGATTCTGGCCTCCCTCCACCGACACTGTAGAGTTCATTTTAAAGTTCTTTTATTTGTTCTTAAATCTTTGAATGTTCTTAGCCCTCCTTACCTCTCTGAGCTTCTTCACCCCTTTACAGTTCCTCAGGGTCAGCTGATCAGTTGCTGCTTGAGGTACTAAGGTTTAAACAGCAGCTCAGAGAGGACAGAGTCTTTTCTGTTGCTGCTCCTAGATGATAGTATGGAATGACTTGCCTTTTGCTCATTGGACAGGCTCCTTTACTGTCCATTTTCAAAACACATCTTAAGAATCATGTTTAAGTTCTTGGTTTTTGCCCCAGAATGATACTCTGCTCTTGTTTTAGTGTTTGTATTACATGTATTGTTGTCATTGTTTGATATTGTTTGTTTTATTTTTATAATTTTATGGTTGATGTGCAGTATTTTGTTTCAGCTGTGGTTGTTCTTAAAGTACTTTGTCGATAAAGTTGAGTTAAACTGATTATATTTTGGGTTTCAGTCACTGATAATTACCAATGCTGAAGGAAAAGACACTGCCCAGGAGAAGCCAATAAGGAAATGGAAAAGGGCGGCTTAAGAATAAACGCCAGCACACGAGGGAAAAAGTGAGATTAAAGTTCAAATCAAGTGCGGATGGCACATCATGGGAAAGGAAGAAAATGAGGGCAGTAATTGCTTAAGTGTAGCCGGCTGAAGCAGTTATGTAAATGGCCCTCGATTAGTAGATTAACACAATCCAGTTGAGAGGATAAGCAAGACCCTTATACTAGTTTTGCTCTTTCAAATGCAAACCTTCAGTCTGCATTAGGCAATGTGTCTTTTAAAGGAGCTTAGATGCACATGCTCACAAACGCAATTCTCATCTAAATTAGGCAAAACAGCTCAAGATATTTGTAATAATGAGCTTGTTTGACCAAATCTTTTGATTATGCAAATCTCCCACCAGATTTGCCAGGGATAAACTGACATATTCATCACTCCTAGATTTTTACCATACCGCAGTCTTCTATTTATACATCAATCTATTTGTTTTTGCTCCTCGCATCCACTCATCCACTCATGGAAGTATTGCTTTTTCGAAGCCTCATGTGATGGAGACTTGCCTGTTATCTTTTCTAAACTCATAAATGTCAAGTCTTCTTTGCCACTTGCAGTGATTAAAGGCTGCTGGACGGTACAGCTGAAGAGGGGCTATTAGTGCAAAATACTGTGGGCCCGCTCTCTTCCCTCTGTGTCTAGGTAACAGGTCCCTGTATATACACAGCAGGCCTCACCCACAGTCTACCCAGTATTTCCAATGAGTAGAGACTCAAGGAGGAGGAGGAGGCACGTTGGTAACCATAGCAACCAGAAGGGTTATATGAGAAGGGACAGTGACTGCAGTGAAGATGAGTATTTCCATCTTGAATTCAACCTGGTGTGATTTGACCTCTAAAGTTTCTGTAAACTGGATTGACTATGGCCACATATGTTTTTTTTCCTACACATTATATAATAATCACAAAAATCTCATGCCATGATATGAGCAAAAAAATCTTGTTTGGTGATATAAGCAGGAGTGAATTTTATTTTGTGGAGAATCTATGTTTTTCAACATGGATATTATACTCTTTTAACAGAGGTGTCAAGCTGATAATGAAAAAAAATGAACAATATATGAACCTTTGTTTAAAATTCCTTTTTCTGCCCACACACTGTTTTCAGCTTCCAGTCGCCAAAGCATGGGTGGAGGTTTCATGTGAACACTGTGAACATATTAAGCTGGGATCTGAGGTTCCTTCTCTTGTAATGACCAAGCACCACATGCCTTGCTTCAGTCATTCTGAAGACTGTTAAAGGTCGATGAGGTGAAAAGATAACTAACTTTACTATCCCTGTAGGAAAATTCAGTATCTTCCTTTTATTCATCCTCATACACACGGCACTTAGCATTATCATTAGCATATAACACACTAAAAGGAGTAAAGTCCCATTGAAAGTGCAAGGGAATCAACTTCAGATCTTTATCCGTACCTTGGTCAAGGGCATTGACAATTGAATGATGAATTTTTAATGAATTTTTATGCACCAGTGGATGGTGCAAATCCATTTTACTTAAGAACACAGACATCAGCTGACAAGTGTAAATATAATAGGCTTTCAAAAATTCCAGATTACCAGGTTTGACACAGAGGAGTCAGTGTTTGTTCGAGCTCATAACTCATATTTTGGAAGAAAAACAAGCGCAGGGCTGAAGAAAAAACACCCTCTGTCAGACACTGTTGTGTCTGGGAGTAATGTTATAACATTTTTATTCAGCTGAGCTCAGAAGACAAATGCATGCATTCTAAATATTCAGGGTGCATGTTCCTTGCACTCCCCCCCCTCAGACTCTATGCCCATTTGTCCAAATATTGATTTGTTGCTGTTTTCATGGCCAGTTGGGAGCAGACTAAAAAGAAAAAAACTTTGACTAAATATGTGCATAGTGATAATAATAGTGTCCTAAAAAGCAGGAAGATTATTGAATTTTTAACCCATAATGACCTAAACATCCATCACCGACGAAGAGCATCTACTGATCTAAACTGATTAATACCACTTCATTCACTAATCTTGTCTATACATGTAAATAATTGGTGTCAAATGCAGTTTGCTGTCTTTTCAAGGTCATCAGATATGACCCCATTTGGATGTTCAGGCTCCGTAGTTACCATGGAAACACAGTCATCTTCTACAACATTGATTCATCAGTAAAACCCATGGAGTTGGATCAGTGACAGTGGATGGAGACACTTGTTCATGTTGTTAATGATAGATTTTGCAGAAAAAGTCACTTTTTCTTCAGTTTTATCTGTTTTTGATAGAATAAAACTCAACTTTAATCTGAGCCTTTATAAACATTTTCATTGTGAGTAAATTAAACAGAGGAAAATATCTGACTTATATCAATAAAATACAAACTACAAAGGATAATACTATAATAAATGGTGATAAATCACTTAAGAAAGATTAGATATAGAGACAGTTTCATTTGGGAATTGACACAAAAGCAGCGCTGGGTCTTTAGGGGTTAAGTAAAATGTGGTCCAAACAACCATACTGAATTTTAATCATGTCAGATGCTCAGTTTACAAATTACACACTGCATAGCTCATTTACATTTCAACCACTGGAAATACTACTGTAACATCTGTGATTTGACTGATACTACTTGCACCATGGTTAGTTTATACAACTTGTATCATGATACAGCGTGCGGCCAGTAGGATGGCATATTTGTGGAGCTGAGTAGTGGACTCTGATGGAACATTTACGTCAGCATTTCCATGAAACATCTCATAGCTTACTTATAGTCTAAAACAGGCAGTTTACTTGTTACTATGTTTGAAAAACTTTTACAAATCTAGGAAACCTCAGAGACTATTTCCTTCTGTTACATCATGTTTGTCATTTTATGTTAATGCATGTATGAGGTTCTGGACATGGATATGGAACATCAGACTCAGATTTATTTAGTCACTCATGGGGTGAGTCATGCCTGAGAAGCCTAATTACCTTCATATGAATGTTTTACGTCACCACTGGTGCTGCAGACTGCCTTCAGCTTAAATTGGGGAAAATAGGTCACAGTTTGACGACTTCCTTCAGAAAGAGACTGAAAGGTTAAATCAGAATTTGTCTGGTTTCAGTAAATCTTTCAGTGATGGGAAATTTATCTGTCATAGATATTGTGTTCATTTTATTCTGTGGTTCTTTCTGAAAAATGATGTTAAAAAGAACAGAAACCATGAATATGAATATGTTAAGCTTGTTATAAACTGCTCTTTTGTTATGCTGAACCTGAGATGATTATGCATCGGTAATAAAAGCAGTGACTCCTCACATTGCTCCTCATAACTGGGTCGAGAACACTGAAAAAGTGTCTGACTGAAACTACCCTTTAGTCTGTTGTTCTTTTAGAGGGATTATTTTACAAAAGTAGACACATAAAGAACCACATTGCTACCATACTGTCAAAAAGACCTCAAGCAAAATGACAAAAGAGACACTCATTACCTCTCTGGGACAAATTTGCTCTCAGAGTTGGCCCAGAGACACAAAACAGGACACACACATCCCTCCCTTTCATCATGTGCAACCTCAGTGTTTGTTCACCCTATCACTTCATCTGGGAGCCAGTTTGCTGGCCTCAGCAGGAACATGAATGGGGAGCAGCTTTACTGATCTGTTCTGCTATATCTCACTCAGTGATGTCCCAACATTTAAATACCAAGTGGCAAAGAGCTGCCACTGGAGGAGAGATGCTGTAGAAAAATGAAACTCATGCCTGGTTCTGTGCTCTCCTCCTGTATTTCCCATGTTGCCCTGCAGCAATTGGCTGCATATGCTGCAGCCACACAATGCAGCCAGTGAATGGCAGACGGGCAGGCGCAGTGAGGAGAGGCAGAGACAGGCAGCTGTGCGTAAGTAATGCTTCCACCAGAATCTGGGTCACACACACACACACACACACACACACACACACACACACACACACACACACACACACACACACACACACAC
>JAPTGZ010000002.1:23331737-23345152 GCA_029814645.1 Fowleria isostigma
GAAGATATGAATATAATTACTATTGGCAATAAATAGGAAGTCACATATGGGCTTTCATTTGGTGCTATGACTTTGACCTTGAAAGGTTAAATGAATATCAGTTAATGTCTTTAAATGTGCCATTAGACGACAGGAGCCTTGGTCCTATTTTTAAGTTGACAGATGCATTGGGTAATAGAATAGAACAGAATTTTTATTTGTCAGTAGTAATTTGTCACATGTAAACGTGTACCACACACTAAATTTTGTCTTCTGCTTTTAACCCATCACTAGATCATGCATCACACACACCGCATTATAGGAGCAGTGGGCTATACATATCAGGCATCCGGAGAAATGCGGGATACAAGCCAGATATATAAATACAGGATATGAACCAGGCAGACCACAGCTAGTAATTTCCAACAAACACAAACATCTAAATCGAGGCACAGTTGTTTTATTTATATTTTCAACATGTTCCTCTTTAATATCTCAGAATGTTTCCCGTGAGGAGTCAGAGCTTCGCTTTCGTCAGCTGACCAGAGAGTACCAGGCTCTCCAGCGCGCCTACGCCCTCCTCCAAGAGCAGACTGGAGGCTCCCTGGATGCTGAGCGGGAAGCCAGGGTTTGTGCTTTTATTCTTAGAAGAAGAAATGCAGATAGCAATACTTACATGTGAAATAAAGAACAAATATTCACACCTCATACATTTGTAGTGCACCGTAGAAGGGTGTAGTTCTATTTTTGTAATGTTTGCTTGCTGAGATGAGTCACACAGATACCGGTGCTCAGAGGAATGCAGTTGTTTATTTTGATGCTGTTGTCTGATGTGTTGAAAGCAGGTAAATAATTGAATCCTGTTTGTGATTGCATCAAAGATTCAAAGATTTTTTATTGTCAATCACTAGACACACAGGACATTCAGAGAATTGAGATAATGTTTCTTTAACTCTTTAAAACCTGATGTGCCATTGCTGATACACCCTGTGCATATACAGTTTGGATGGCTGTAACTCTTTCACTGTTTGTACAATTGGGAAAATTCCAGTGGTTTCTGATGCCTGACATGTTGCACTTTATAGGCTTTATTGGGTCATTTCAGTAATTACACTCGGGCCAATTCAGTAAATTGAAAATGATTATTTTGAAAGATCTGGAAAAAAAAAAGTGCTCTGGAAAAATGGCCAAATGGACACACTCACAGCATATTTTTATAGTCACAGTAAGAAGAAAAATCCAGGTAGACCATTTTAGGTTTAGGGTTTAAAGGGTTATAATCTCAAGTAATAAAAAATAAGTAAAAAATAGAACAAGTGGTATGAACAATAAACTATATAGAATATGACAGATATAAATCAAATCTATTTAAAGTAGCAGCAGTAGTGCTATACGGTAATGGTTATAGGGAGATGGAAACAAAAACAGCAGCACATATGACAATAGAGCAGTGCGTATTAGCTGTGTATTAACCCTTTAACTACCCCACCAAGAAAAATGATGAAAAAATGTTTTGCTTGCATTTCTTATTCCCTTGGGTGACTAATTTCTATTTTTATTTTTATTTTTTTTACCGTACTTACTAATATCAACTCGGAAAGTGTCAAAAATTACTTACAAAGTTAATTCTTTCACCATATTTATGATGTACCACCACTAAATGTTGAATATTTGCACTAATAGATGAACAGAAGTTTTGATTTTATAACAAATAATACATTATTGGCTTAATTTTCTACTCTTAACATAAAGCGACAAATCAACTATTTGGTTGAGCATGTTTTTAAAAAAATATTACATATTTAATTTAAGTTTTTTTTGTGATATTGAATAATATTGTTATGTTCAGGAAGGCCTCTTACACTATGATATGCCAAAAAACGTATTCTTATCTTTCATTAAAACAGTCCAAATATCTTTAGTGATATTCATCTTTCTTAGCTCAATTAGGTTCAGATAAGTTAGGAACTCACTTATTAAAATATACTGACTCAAAATGTGATCAACCATATGGTCGAGCAAGCAGTTAAAGGGTTAAATTAACTGGTGATGAAGGAGCCTAGTACAGACATTTGTTGAGATGCATCCATATTGTCTTGTATTTGACTCGGTAACACTGGTGCCTGGGTGCTGATCTTCTCTCCCACAGACACGCGAGCAGCTGCAGGTGGAGCTCAACAGCTGCCAGGCCAAGATAGTGGACCTGGAGAAGGCCCTGGCCGAGCGGGGGCAGGTAACAAAGACAAGCGATAGGGACAGGAACTCTCGAGTCTTGCTCTCAGTGGCCCTCCTGCATGTCTGTCTGGCTGCTCTGCTCCTGGGGTGGCACTTTGCTGACCAGGTTTGCCGCAGAATCCTGTGATGTCACTTCCTGCATGTGTGATGTCTCAGTTCTGTGCCCTGTACCTCATGTTATGTTTCATCACCTGTCCTCCATGGTGTGGTTCCTTATTGGGTCTTTAAAGGTTCTTTGTGTAATATTTAGACCAGGGGTGTCAAACGTATGGCCCACAGGTAAAAACTAGCCCGCCAAAGAGTCCAGTCCGGCCCACAGGATAAATTTGGAAAGTGCAAAAATTACACGAAAGACACTAGCTGCATTTCCATTACCCTCACAAATGCGCAAAATACAAATTGCGCAATAGAAAAGTAGTAATGAAAACACAAGAATTTTGCAAAAACTGTCAAAGATCTCATGAAAGTTTTTACGCTCCCATGAGGCGGTATCTTAGACGTTTCGATATAGAAATTTAGTGAAAAAGGGTCATGGAAACACATTTTGCGCATCTTCACTAGTCATTGGCATGACACTTCCGGTGCCACAAGAGGTTCAGTAACGTAATAGTTCATTAAATGTTGCCCGGGCCATTCAGAAATTCTGGATCCACAACTGGTTGGTGAATTCTGTACAGTTCTCATTCAGAAATCTATTCTGTGAGGATGCTGTCAAGGACTTTGCCTTGAGATGCGCCTGCAGAGTGCTGTGAGTTGGGCACGGATGCACCTGTCTCTGCGAGATATCACGAGATGGATGGATGGGACTTCACTAGACTCGCGCATCAGAAACTAAACACTCTTCAATGGAAACACCTGCACGTAGCAATTATACTTTGTCAAAACTGTAGAAATATCGCTTTTATTTTGCGCAAAACTGTAATGGAAACCCAGCTACTGACAGTCAAGGCTGTCACTGAGTCTTTACAGGTTGTTTTGATCATAAAATTAAATGCTATATTTTGTTAAAATTGCACTTATTTTTCTTAAGACATTTTAGGTTCATGGAAGATCAGATTATTCACATTTTTTAAAGGATAGTCAAAGCCAATATTTTTAGAGAGACCAATTTAGAGTTGTCATTATTTATAGGTTATTAGGCTATTAGTGTACTGGTCTGGCCTGCTTTAGATGTGGCCCCCAAACTAAAACCAGTTTGTCACCCCTGATCCAAACAGTTATAATTGTTGAAATGGAACCTGATAATAGGAATGATCATGTTTTAATTAGTGATAGCTTGTATTACAGTTGAAATCCACCATGTTACACTGCCACGTTTTGATGGTAGCTCAGAACAAACGTCTTCTCCTTTTATCTGTGTTACAGCAAATGTGACCGTACCACTGCCACCTCCTATGCTTGAGTGTAAATTTGAGTTGATATCCCCTTAACCCAAAAAACTAACACAAAAACACTGACTTAAAGCTGGGCTCTTTGGGTCCAGCATAGGGTTGGGTACTCATTTGGTTCCATTCTACAGTTTAACTGCCAGATGCCACTAAATATTACACACTGAACCTTTAAGTGCTATCAGTCTACTGTGATCACCCATGAATATATGTGAATACATGTTGCAATAAAATGTGACGTCTTAGCTACTGTTACTTAAAATCTGGAAAACCAAACCAAACTCTGACCTGTAAAAGAAAAAGACGGCTGTTTTAATAGTGATTATGAACACTAATCAAATTCACAATGCTAACTGGAAACGTACCACTTTTTTCTTTCTTTTTCAAGGTTTTCTTATGTGCCACTGCATGCCCCACTGTGGTTTGTTTCAGTTCTGTACTTTGAATTGCTACTCTGCTGTTTTTCTTCACAAAATGCCTTCTGTTGCTCTTGTTACTGTGAACACTTGAGTGAGAATGCAGTGTGTTGTGCCTCTCTTACCTCAGGAGAGGTCTATTCTTTCTTTGGATCAATAAACTTGTGTTAGTGCCACTCTGTTCCTGTCTGTTTGTGTCTGCACTACGTTTGCATGTCTCTGAAAATTACTGTAGATGTTAAGCATCTGTGGTTTGGTGTTGGCTGATTGTGTTTTTTGACAGCTTTGTTCTGCACAACCTATTCCTCCAGGATCTTTTCTGTTCCTGTTAATGTTATTTCTTGCTGATGTTGTGTTTGGTTGTTATGACAGGATTCTAAATGGGTGGAGGAGAAGCAATACTTGATCAGGAATAACCAGGAACTTCACGAAAAGGTGGACTGCATTAACTTTTACTCACTTAGTCATGCATCATTTATCTCACAATTGGAGCTAAAATCTTTTTTTATAAAACCAAAAGCATGAAAGTACTTAACCAAATGCAGGACACTGACTGTGACTAATGCAGAGAATCTTTGTTTGTGCACGTCTGTAGATGTGTGCCTTGCAGCAGGCGGAGTCACGACTGCAAGCGGAGGTTCAGGATGCTCGGGACCAAAATGAGCTGCTGGAGTTCAGGGTGCTGGAGCTGGAAGTAAGAGACTGCACCAACGTCAAAGTCTCATCAGGAGACGACAACAACAATCTCAACTCCAGGCGCAAGACCTACATACAGTGACCCACCAGACAGACATATTTATTGTACACTTAGACACACTTGACTTCACTGTATAGACCTGTGTTTTCTTGTTTTTGCATGGCAGCTGTGTGTGTACCCCCATCCACTGAACTGGAATGTTTTTTTAATACAAGAATGTTATGTTGAGAGTATGATTTTTAATGGAATAAAATGTATTTAAGTTCACCCTCCAATCCCATCTTCATTCATTTTGTCTCATTTTTCCATGTCGATCTTATGTTTCATTTACATTATCTATAAAGTATGAAAAGATCAACAGTAGACTATAATTAGAAGATGTGCTGTTGTTTTAAAATACGTAAACTAAATTACTGTATTTGTAATTTTGAGGAACAGTCTTTAAGATTGCATCACTTTTCACTTTGAGCTGACTCTACATGTGGGAAGGTTTTGTTTGGATTCAAACAAAACAATATCCGGTTGAGATCATGTTCTTAGTTTTGATTTCAGCATGTATTTCCACATTCCCTGTTGGTTTGGTCCCCCCCCCCCCCATTTAAGTCTTTGGGTTGCACCTCCTGCATTTTGGCAGATCCTGATCTTATTTTCAGTATCATGTAAGTAAACCCCTCATTCATTCCTCTCTCTGTGTAAATTTCCATTTTCATTCAGTTTCAGTCGTTCACATTTGATGTGTTGTTGCTAATGATAATTGTATTACTGTGTCACTTCTACATGATATGTTTGTATGTTAAAGTGGTTTTTGCTTCTTCTAGGAGAGGGAGCGAAGATCTCCAGCCCTGAATCTCCACATGTCTGCCTTCCCCGAGAATAGCAGCAGCGCCCTGCAGATCTACTGCCATCAGGAGGGGGTCAAGGTGAAAACACTTGCACAAAACCATTTGGCTGTTTTATGATTCTCTTACTTGCACTGAATATGATATGTGGTTTTCACTTCTACAGGATGTGATCATTCCTGAGCTCATGAAGAAACTGGATATCCTAGGGGATAACGGAGTGAGTTGAAACACATGGGTACCTGTGTTTTTCAAAAGGTATCAAATAATTACCGATAACACGATCTGTCTGTTGTGTTTCCTGTAGAACCTCAGAAATGAGGAGCAGGTGGCAGTGATCCAGGCAGGGACTGTGATCTCTCTGTGTGAAAAGGTCAGCATGAGGACATTTTGTGTTTATACTGACACATAGTGGACATTTACTGTCATAACACTGAAGATATTACAGTACAAACACTTGATTTAAAACATTTTTGTCATCTTAAAGGTGGTCAGTGAAATGTATGTTTGTTTTACAGTGGTTAAAGCAGATAGACAGTACAGAGGCTGCCCTCACTCAGAAGATGATTGACCTGGAAAATGACAAGGTGAAAAATAAATCCCAAATGCTTTTTCCTGATTGAGCAGGGCATATTATATACCCTGTCATGACTTGTAATATAACATGTTATTTTTTGCAGGAGCTGTTCAGTAAACAGAAGGGGTTCCTTGAGGAGGAGCTGGACTACAGGAAGCAGGCCTTGGACCAGGCCTACATGGTACGGAGTCTGGAGCAGTGTAACACAGCAAACTTTACAGTAAACAAGTCGACCTTCTCTGATAGACAAAAGCAGCTCATTTACATTAATTGCAGCATTAACCATGATTTTGCTTAAGCATAATGGTTCCTGCTAAAGTGATTAATAAATGCAAGGGTGCGACATTTTCATGCTAGCATGACACAAACATTTTGGACTCCCATTACACATTATGAATGCACCATGCTTCATGAAGGTATAATTTGTCACATTGTGTCGGGATACTGCATCTTTTACCACTAAATCTAAAGATGAGTGACTCAATTGGCTGCTGCACATCCTTTGTCTTTATATTATACTCTGAAAAGGACAAAGTCCAATCTATTATTATTTGAAATGAGACAAAAACACATAAATAACCTATATTAACATCCTCTAACATTAATCAAACAACCAGCGACAAAAATCTGAACTTCAATACAGATTCATCAGACTAACTGTAACATTCAGTGGCATGGATGATCTGGTCTGAATTAATACCCCTTCCCATGCTTTAAAGATGAAACCTTACTGACTTATGTATCTTGAGCCCAGAAAATAAACTTAACATTCTGCTCACTCTCCATACAGCTCTAACTATTTTATTTGGTCAGTTTTGGTGTTGCTTTGTTTTTATGGTCCCTCTTTATATTTTGGTTCTGAAAGCTTGACTTATACATGGTGACTATGGGATGGTTAGGTGTCAGAGAGTGAGACTAAGGCATTGCTTGTGTTGTTTGTACAATGTACTGTGTAAAGGTCAAGCCCAAATAACCCTAAATATAAAGTGGAACAATGTTCCTCATATCTGCCATGGTCACAGTGATGTGTGTATGTGTTTGTGTGTTTCTGTTTGTTTGTATATGTGGATCTGTTGGATAAATGTGTGTGCTTGTGCATGATGGTGTGCGTTTCTGCATGTGCATGTGCACGTCGATGTGTGTGTGCTGTGTGTGCTTGTGTACCTGTATGTGTGTGTATGTGGCTGGCTGTGCAGAGGATCGAGGAGCTGGAGGCCACGCTGTATAGCGCTCTGCAGCAGGAGCAGCCAGCATGCCAGGCCGTGGCCGAGTCGCTGACAGACAGGCAGAGGGAGGAGCTGAGGCTCGCTGTGGATAAGCTGCGGCGTCAGATTCTCCGGCAGAGCCGGCAGTATGACAGTCAGATCTTACAGGAGCGCATGGAGCTCCTACAGCAGGCCCAGCAGGTAAGGCTTAAACCAAACCCAGTCAGGTTACCGAGTCCTGCCCGCCCTCAGTCTGACCCCTGGTACCTGTCCGAAACGTCTGAACCCACCAAGCCTCTGGTGCAAAAAAAAAAGATGCAGTATCCCTTTGTGTGCTACCTGTAACTTTACCTGTAAGTGAATCTGATGAAGTGAGAGACCGAATGACTCTGTGGCTTTGTGAGTGTGTGTTTCATTGTGATCTGAATATCCCCCCACTCCTTCAATACCCCTTCACTCTGCAGCCCTCACTATAGTTGTGTACCCATGGCTTGTACAGTACATGTTATGCATTGACTACATCAACAACCACTGCACCTTGAACTTCATTTGAATCAGTTTTACTGTAATTTACTAACTCTAACTAAACTCTAACAACACATGAATAAACATGAAACATTAACTAATCAAATGTGAAAATAAAAGCCAGTACCAGACACAGTAGATAATTAACACTGTATAAAGGATCTGTTAGGCCTCATTAATGTTGTATAAAATTAATAGATTTTGTGCATTTTTTTTTTACAAGAACAGACTCCTTGGGAAATTAGAATAAAGACCTGCTCTAATAATAAAAAAAAGAAAAGAATCAGGCAAAAAGACAGTGTGAACCTGTTTAAACTAATGTGGTACTTAACAGACAATGAATAAACTGGTCAGGTTTAAAGAGTCACTTTTCAGTGTTAAATCTGCTCTTCAGTTGCCATGGCAGCTCATTCTTACTCAACACTGAGCAATAGATACCATGGAGACAGAGAGCATGATGGGAAAGAAGTAGAGAATTTGGACTCAATACAGGAACAATTGACTTCACACTGAACTCATTGACTCTGGTCTTTTTTGTTTGTTTGTTTTTTCATTTTGACACCTAACCAGTCCTGTCTTTACATTACAGAGAATTAGAGAGCTGGAGGACAGGATTGACTTGCAAAAGAGACAAATAAAGGAAATAGAGGAAAAGGTACTTACTCCACTTGCATCTACTTATTTTTGTCATGTCTCTTAGAGAGGACGTGTGTATTAGACCGAGAATATCAAGTGTTGTTAATGATTAATAATTTTCAAGTTTTGACATTCTTCTTTCTTCTCTCTCTCTTTCCACCTGTTAATTAAACTCTTTACGTTCTTTTAGTTTCTGTTCCTCTTTTTATTTTTCTCTTTAGCATTTATACTTTGGCCTTAATGAATGCATCTATGGACCGACATCAGGTAGCACCTACATACACTGTATCACGATAGTTTCATTGATGATACCAGTGGCAAAATGAAATAAAATACTATTTTTTTCCCTTTTTCTCAGCTGTTGGGGTACTCTGGAAGCAAGTGAGGATGAAGAAAAATCTTATTGTTTTTTATGCATTTGTAGACAGTTCTTGAAAACTTTATGGCCTTTTTGATAAACGTGCACTTTTTGCAGAAGACCCTAACCTGGAATGCAAACATATATGAAATTTAATACATGAAAAGATATACATGAGATTAAAAAAAGGGATATTTATATATGGCTGAAATATTCTACAGTGGTTTTTGGACATGCAACACAAATCCTAAAGTCCTCTGTGACCGGTAAACATGGATTTACTAAGAAGCGAGTCTCTGAAGCAGTGGATTGTTGCAATGGAGACAAGCCACAGCCTCAGTTGAACGAGTTACTAGTTGGATAATGAAAGAACGCAATCAGAGAGGAAGAGAAGAGGAGTGAAAGTGCAATGCTGAGAGGCAGGCGGAGTGAAAGGGTGAATACACTTGTGTGCCAACTGGATAAAGAGGATTTTGGCAAAGTCCAGTGCCTGTGGTGTTTCTAAGGAGACGGTAACACACTGAAGTTCTGAATAAAAGCTGAGGATTCTGGAGGCTTTCTCTTTATAGAGAGAAGATGAAACTACAGTCAGTGGAGAAGTAAGACCACGTTATCATTGAACTCTATTTTAGAATGTGCTGTTAGTGATGTATATATTTCTTTTTTCTGCTAATATGACTTAGTTATCCATTCACCTCTGTTCCTCCCTGTACTAAGTAATGCATTAGCTGAACTTGCTTGGTTACTGATTAGGACGAGAGGATTGATGAAACGTGGTACTGTAGGAGGTACAGGAGGGGGAGGGATGATTAGGAGGCGGGGTAACCTGAGAGATACCTGTGCCCGACAACTTGCTACCAAGCTGTTGACATAGTTAATAATAGATGACTGAATTTTGTGCATGTGTATCTTTTTATTTATGTGTTTATTTTTACTCAGATCTGTGTATGTGTATGTAGGTTGTCATTTATGCAACAAGTTTAAAAGATGTGTGGAGGAAAGATGTAACAGATTGAGTTTTTTCTTCCCGTACTGAATTGATGAGTTGCTGTGCTGCAGGTGAAACTCACCTCGTGGACACAGGCTAATGGAGGATCACATGACCTCGTCAGACGTGAAGGACATTGGAGGTACTTCTGTTGCCATGGTAGAGGACGCAATCAGAACTGGTCCAGACCTGGACCTGCAGCTCCTGCGTGACAGAGTGAGAGTTCTGGAGCAGAGGGCAGGTTCAGCCATCCACTCTGACAGCTACCTGAAGAACAGGTGAGAGAGTTGAGGGGGAGGGGATCCAGTGACACACACACACACACACACACACACACACACACACACACACACACACACACACACATACACACACACCTGCCACTATATACTCACTTTTGACCAAGGTGATATCACATATCGCACACACACACACCTAACTGCACTGCACACTTGCATGTGAGGGTGCCGCTGTTAACATCTTCCCTGGCATTACCTGCTGCAGAGAGATTTTATTTCCATGACTTCATCTTTTCTTCAATTTGTAAGTATAACGATTAAGGTTAACTGGCTGAGAATGAATCGAAGGAAATTTACAGTTTTATGTGCAAATCAAATGTTCAAATTGTGAATTAATGGTGTAATTTAATGGTGTCTTGTCTGTGTTTTGCTGTTAGGATCAGACAGTTGGAGAGGTCAGAGAGGAGTCTGCTGTTTCAGCTCTATCAGCAGGCTGCTGCCACCCACCCTCCCAGCATGCAACACTCCCAGCGGCTGGATCAGAGACTCCACATGCTCAAGGAGGAGGTCAGGAGCATGGTGAGCACTGCAGATCAATGTTTGTATTAATATATCTAAAGACGTAGATGGTTAAGGTTTTACATTGTATTGTACATGACATTTAGACCTGATTAGCAAGTTTTGGAACCTTACATAACATCATTTCAAACAGATTTCCAAATAAGATGTCATATGATTCTAACATCAGTGGTAAAAACTGGCAAAGTTCACAGACTAAAGGTCTTTGTGAGTATTATGTAATGGTAAGCCAATTGGCAGTAAATAATTTTAAAATCTTATGATTGATTGCACTAGTGACATAGTTAATGTATACTTTTTCATATTTTATATGTACTAGAACTCCTTGTTTGAGGTGAATCATCACCATTACAGGTGGAAATATTGACACATGGAGATCCAGTGAAGAGGGTTAATAGTCTGGCTTTTATGTTTGTTTTTCCATCTCCAGTCAGTGAGTAAAAAGGTTAAAATGTTTCAAACACTGACAAATTGTGAAGTAAAATCTATTACCCTTGCTATTTTTAAAGTACAAATATTTTCACTCTGTCTCACTTCATATCCCTTTTGTTTGCTCTTCTTTGCTGCTCAGTCTCAGGAGAAGGAGCAACTGGAGCATATATGGAGGGAGCGACTGCAGCGCTGCCAGAGGCAGCTGAAGGCAAAAGAGGACGAGATGAGTCGTCAGTCCCAGTACTTCCAGAACTTCAAAACCCAGCTCCAACATAAGCTCAACCAGAGCCAGGACAGAGAGCAGAGTCTACAAAATCGAATCTATGCGTTAGAAAAGCAGCTACTGGACATGACAGTGAGTGCAGCTACTGGCATAGCAACAATCAGTGCAGTCAGAATCACTGCTGGAGCCGTAACACACTGGGAGGAACCGGACAGACTCCCATCCCTGAGAGGACAGGGAGAAGGAGAAGAAGAGAAGAAGGAGGAGAGGAGGAAGCAATGGCCACCAAGTGTACGAGGGTGGGAACGTGATGAAGGAAAAATAGAGAAAGAAATCGAGGGGGGAGAAGACAAAAGCTTGAACCAGAACTCAAATGAGGCCAGGCTGCAAGGCTTTATCCTGAGCCTCCAGGAGGACCTGAGGGTGCTGCTGGAGCGAGAGGAAAATGGGATGACGGAACGAAGGGGACTGATGGACCAGCTTCAAGAAGCCCAAGAGAACAGTCATTTCCTGGGCTGCAAAGTGGAGGAGATGAAAGCAGAAATTCACCGGCTGAAACTGTCTGAAAGTTCCCTGGAGGAGGAGGTTGAAGAGCTGAGGGAGGAGAACAACAGACTCCAGCAGACCCTTCGGGATGCAGCTAAACACACATTTAGTCAGTCATCCACAATCCTAGAGTCCACATGTCTGAGTTCTGGAGCTAGTTCACCCAGCTGTAGTCCTGTTGCTTGTCCTCTGTCCGCCAACATTCTGCCAAATGCCTCCTCTGGGTGCTCTGAAAAGGTGTGTAAAGCAGGATTTTTGTTCAAGGCCTGAATTAATCAAGGTGATTTTCAGTGTCTTCATAAGAACATTCTTAACACTCTGAGTAGTCTCAAAAATAACTGTTTAAAGCTATATGTAACTATTCTGCATTAATATATCTTCAAGGTTGGATATTTTGTTGACTTATGTACAATTCTATTTCATTTGGTTATCACAGACAACATATGCTTTTTGCTAAAAATAATATTTGACATTATTTGTGGCTGCTTCATTCAACTAAAATATAAATGAAATGACATACTGTGATTATATGCCACTAAAAGCCTCATGATCACATTTTTATGGGCAATGATAGTGAAAACAACTGATTGTATGCTACTTTTCAATGTCATCATGACTACATTATTACGTTGATAAAGACACTGTTCACAGGTACTTTATACTGTGCATTTACATTGTGTAATATTTTTATGTGTTGAGAACGATGTTTAGGATTTATTATTATTGTTTTATTTTATGTTCATTGCTAAATTGTGATCTCTTAATAGGTCCAAGTCATGGATGAACAAAAGGGAAAGCTACATGTATCTGCAGCTCCACCTTTTAACCACCAGGTGGCAGCAGATAGCACAGATAACACCACAGCGGATCACTCATCATCTGCAAATTCAGACACTTTACCTAAAAACGAGAGACTGAACTTCTTTGGTAACTTTGGCTCCAAAATGAACCCCAGCATCCAGTCGTTGACGGTGACTTCAGAGACGGTAGATGAGTTCAGACTGGGGGCCTGGTGCTACAGAGGTGTACTGAACCTGGAGGAAAACCCCAGTGAGGAATCTGATGCCCTGAGGGATGCCTACAGGAGCTTGGGGTTAGAGGAAGATCATGATGCAATTAAAGAGCAACGTGACCGCCTGGAGGACGCCCTGCAGCGCACACAGGAGCAGCTGCAGGTCATCACGCAGGAGAATAGTCGATTGAGATTACAAATTTACAAGCGACATGAAGAAGAAGGAGAGGAAGAGGAAGCAGGGGTGGAGCAAGAGGTATGTCAATGGCAGTTCCAGATATATGCAGGGTTTCTCCTGCTACTCAGTGGCACAACATTTAACCCATAAAGACCCAGCACTACTTTTGTGTCGGTTCCCAAATTAAATTTCCTCTATATTTAAACTTTTTTAACCATAAAGACCCAAACATCCACCATCAACCAAAACCATCTACTGATACAAACTGTTTAAATCCTGTTGATCCATTAAAGTGTGTAAATAATTGGTGTAAAATACAGTTATTCATCTTTTCATGGTCATCAGATATGACCCATTTGGACA
>JAPTGZ010000002.1:23381141-23402799 GCA_029814645.1 Fowleria isostigma
GTATGAGAAAATTAGTCCATACCCTAAAATTCACATCAAACATAGTTTTGGACATTTTATACATGTTTTAAAGATAAAAATTAGTGGGGACGTGCTTTTTGTCCCCATAAATATGTGTGTGCCCAGAACGTGACAATGTACTCAAAGCCATGTCCCCACAACGTATAGTTTTACAAACACATGCACACACACACACACACACACACACACACACACTATATGGGTAAAAATATTGAGCATCACATGTACACTTTATTGAACTTCCCATTGTCAATGATTTGAAATATCATGATGGAAATGTTTATATCAATTGTAAATAATTCTTATGATGAATGACAAATCAATATTTCTTTAAAGTTTAAATGCTGGGTTTTCTTCATAAGTTATACTTGAAACCAGATGTTTACTTGTTGCTTAAAATGATTATTTATGGTCTGTGTGTATGTATTATATTCTTAGTATTTCAGAGGTAGAATATTTACAGCAGCTATAATGGTACAAAATAGTTCAGTGTTGAGTAAAATTAGGTAAAAACACACTATGAAGCATTTCAAAGGTTTGGGTGATGATGTAAACAAAATGAACCCTAAAATTAAGAAATGTGTATCACAATTCAATTCAAAATTACAATATGACATATGTCAGTATCATTTTGTAGCTCAGCTCCCTGTTAGCAATGAAACACTTGAATTCAATATGTCCCAATACTTTTATCCATGTAGTGTGTGTATAAAGTTGTCTGACAGTAGTCTGAAGGTGGGGAGTATCACCCATGACAGAAGGAATGGAAAGGCCCAGAATGAAAACTAGAAACCTCAAGTCCTGTTGGGTCAACGTCCGACCCAGTTGAGTCCATGAAGGGTAGTGCTCCTGTTGACTCCTCCTCTGAATATTTACACTAAAGGGTTCATCTCTCCACGAACTTGATCTACAAAGACATACATAAGGAACTACATCATTCAACCATCTTCATTTGCATTTTTGAAGAAGCCAGTGGCCTGGCGTGTCAGCTGTCCACTGTCTGTTTCCAGGAATAGTAGTGGAGGGTGACAGAGTACAGTAGCACCCCCAGGCAAGGTGATGGTGTCTGTAAAACATTTATGGCAAAAGAAACAGTAAATATTTCAACTGAGCTGAAAAATAAACAGATAAACCTTATTGTTATTATCGTATGTTACTGGTTTATGTGCCAGACTCAGGGACACAGGGGACAGAGGAGGTTAAACCTCAGTCCGACCAGAATTAAAGAGCTCTGTGAGACGTGTCATCTGTGTATCGACCAGAGGGACGAGGTTACATGTGTCCACAAAGTGGAGTTTCTCACAACCTGACGAGTGACATGAAGTATGTAGGTGGCTTCAGAGCTGAATACTTCTAAGAGATTCACTCTGAGGGAGAAAAACAGCAGCCTTGGCCTTGAGGAGAGAAATACTGTTTACTGTTTTAATAACAGTTACATTGGAGAAAACCTCACAGGCAGATGCACCTTAACATACCACGGATCAGCTAAAACCATTACAGAATGGATTCCTTTGAATATGAGATCATATAAACTACAAATAAAGTCAATTTTCTGATTTGTTCCACTGTTGCAGGTATTTATCCACCCTCTAAGATGTAATTCCGATTCTGTGTGATTCTATCACTCTAGTGTGGGAGGAAGGACATTTTGTTTGTATTGATTACAGCAGTGACAAATACAAATCTGACACTCTGCATTATTCTGTGTGTAAACAAACCAAAGCAAACAGTAATATATTTATATACATTACATATTATAGAACTACAAACAGATACTAATAAAAAGTTGTTAGTGAATTACAGCTCCATCCAAATCTATTATTTAGGGTAAAAAGGTTCGATGTAAAGCAGAACAGTTCAAAGCAGTAGGCAAGTCAGTTTCAATCCTGGAAATGTGACAGTATTCTCCGGAAATCTGGAAAGGGCTTTAACCCATAAAAACCCAAACATCCCCTGACAACCTGAACCATCCCCTGATTTAAACTGTTGATCCACTAATCTTATCAATACATGTCAATAATTGGTGTAAAATACAGTTATTCATCTTCATGGTCGTCAGATATGACTCATTTGGATGTTCAGAGGCCCTGTAGTTACCATGGATCTACAGGATTGATTCACCAGTAAAACCCATGGAACTGGATCAATGACAGGAGATGGAGACACTGGGTTTATGTTTATTTAATGAGGGATTTGACTGAAAAAGTCAAATTTTCTTCAGTTTTCTGTGTTTCTGAAATAATAATACTCAATGATCAAGAAATTACACACAGGAAAATACCTGATTTTCACTTAAAAATGCAAAACGCAGAGCATAATAGAGTAAATAGTGATAAATCACTTGTTAAATCTAGAGAAAAAAATATTTTGGAATTGCCACAAAACTAGCACTGGGTGTTTATGGTGTTTGACATTAGCCCTTAAAACACTTTCCCAACTAACAAACAGATGTATTTAACAAGTTTCAAGTAATAAACCATGAAGATGACTGTCACACAGACCTTAAAATGTACTAATTTACAAAGTCGGTAACCTGTTGGTCACTTCAGGCTCCAAAAATGTATCTTAGTGATGACAAAATTTGCAGACTACTTGCAATGGCAGTTCAGAAACAAATAGGGAACATCACGGTTCCTCATCCATTGATAAAATACAGTCTATGGTGTTCATCATGGAAGTGGTTCACACAGTCATTCCAGGACTCCTTGAATCTTTTTGTTATATTAGCCGCTGTATAACGCATGGTGAAAGACTTTAACACTAAGAAATACAGTTTTTGAACTCACTTAATTCTCTCTGAAAATGTAGCACAAATTGAGATAAAATACATCTGCAGGGGCTTCTTTTAGGTTCATAATCCCCTCAGTTTTCCTAATAAAGCCTGCTGATTACAAATTCTTCCTGAACAGTGATATTTGCTTAATTTATAAACATTTCAGTTTCATTTTGTCTCAGTTTTGCCTTTTTTTCAGTGTGTTGCAGGCATCAATATCTGTTTTTGTTTACATTTACAAAATACAATTATGTTGGTCAGTAAAACCATTGAGAATCTTTATTGTCATCAGTTAAATGAAGGTTCAAGTGAATTAAAAAATCCCAGATTTGAGTTTTTATTGCATTTTAGAAAATAGGGTTTGTAATATAATACATAATTGAGCCCACAAGCAAGTATTGTCTGCGCTGCCGAAATCTGATAAAATTAATTTCCCTGGCACAGAGCGGCACTGTTAAAAACCCATCAATAAGCCACACTGCTGCACTGAGTGATATCACACTGCATGAGGAAGAGCAGCAATTTCTCAAACTCTGGCCTGCTATTCACTCCCATTTTTTAGTTTTATTATTATATTGAACCTTTTTTTTTTAAAAATAACATTATACATTTGTGACCCTTTATTGAGTGTGATGTGAATTTGACTCTTCTTATAAACTCTTTTGTGCACAGTGAGACATTTTGCTCATCTCACTGCTGCAGAAACCTCTCACATTTGTAAATCTAGACAAATTAAACCAGTCTGTGAAAAGTTTGCTCTTGGGCATCGCTTACTCACCTGCTGCTCATTGATTCCAGTCAAGCCTTGTTGCATTGCCCCGACTTCAACGATAGGAACGGCCGACGTGTTTATTAGAGTAAAAACCCAACATGTGATTGACTCTGCTGCAGGAATTGGCTGATCTCAGCGCTGTTACACCTCATTCGTGTGCCTGTCAGGATCATTGAGCTCGTCTCCTCTGCTTCTCACTTCACTAAATCAATCTGTTTGTTCTGATGACTCACACAACACCGAGCATGTTTGAGCCACTTTGTATCCAGGTGCAGTTTTTACACCGTTCTTTCCATGTCTCTCCTGTTTGTCTCTATTTAGTCTCTCTTTTTTTTGGATTTGCCTCCCTCAATCCATCCTGCCATCCTACTTATGTCATTCTCCACTTATTCATTTTATCTTCCCTTCTTCCTTTAACCCCCTTCCTGGCCTCCCAATTCTCTCCCCTCATTTGTTTCTTCTCAACTTCTTCCTTCCCCTCCCTAACCTCCCCACATCTACCTCACCCTCTGAAGTCCCCACTCTCATTTGTCTTGCTCTCGTCTTCTCCAACTGCCACTCTCCTCTCCACATTTATTGCCCCCATGCCTCCTTTTTTTTTTTTTTCACCCTCTTTCCCTCCAACTCTGCTGCCCTCTCAATCCTCTGCTCTCGCTGCCCCCCGTCATCTCCACTCCTCCATGACAGACTCCATCCAATCTCCATCTGATAAGGCCAGGCACCAACTAACCGGCCAATTTATTATTCACTGCCTGTTCACCACAGTCACCGTTCTTGTCAACACCTTTTCTCTCTATGCCATCAAACGCTCTCGGGCTTTTCCCTTTCATCGCTCTGCAGTCTAGCCTCATCTTTTTTCTGTCTTTACCCTCCATCTGTCCTGCCAGCCATCTCAATCTAGTAAAAGGTCTGTTGTGTAATGGTTAATAAATGATGGGAAAAAGGTAGGTTGGCACTCAGAATGATCCACAGCTCCCTGGACAGGATGAGTAGCAGCGCAGACGATGTCAAGCTTAATGTCTTGGAAGAATCTGGCATTCAGCCTAATGTGATGAACCTGTTGCTCTTTAGTTTACAAAGCTATTTTACTTTCAGTTTACCCACTAAGAAGTTAATGCCTCAATTATTTTGATGGCAAGATAGATCGATATCTTAATTAGATTTAATGTAACATAATTTGATTTTGATTTTGATTTTGATTAACAGTAAATATGGTTTTTTTTCTGTACTAAAAAAATCTAAATGTAAAATTGACTGGTTAGATTTTATGCAGATCAGTGTTATTCATCAAATCAAATGTGGTAGTTTTTAGGCTTTAATGTATTTGTGCATGCTGTACCGCATTTGTCCAGCAGTCACCGCCAAAGCGTTCTGGGTATGATTGTACGGTATTCTAAAATTACTAATATCTCTCAAAATATTAGTCCTATTAACTTGCCATTTCCACTAGTCTCTTCCTTGACCAAAAATACATACGTATGTCAAACTGCATTAGTCAGCTCTTTATGGATTTTGTGTAAATCTCGAGACACACACACACAGATGCCACTTGGCTTTTATAATATAGATGGCACTTTTTCTACTTAAATATAATTTTACACAGAATAGAAACATAAACATATCCTACATTTGACATATAACAACAAGAATCATCAATGACTGTAAGACCAAATTAGAAAATGGTAAATGCAAATTAAAAGAGAAATATTTGAGTTATATTTCATTGTAGACAATATGGACACAATACAGAGTCAGCCAAAATAATATATACATCAGGAAAAAAAAACTTGCATAAATACTTTAATTCCAAATTTATTCAGACATTATAAGATTAATACAAGTTAACTTGGTCTCTACAATTACAAGAGGTGCTCAAAATGGTGGCCATTGACTTCCAGACATTTATGTGTATGGCGAATTACTACTTGAGTAATGTTGGCCAAAGTGTCCAATGGGGTTTCTGTCCCATCTGTTATGAAAACATCGTACAACAGTACACAGTGTTATCGTAATTTGACCAATCCTTGAAAGAGGTATCTATACGTTTAGAAGTATTTATACAAATCAAATATTTATGCAAGTTTTTCTTTTCCTGCTGTGTGTATGCATTATTTTAGCTGACTCTAGTGGTGACAGTGTTCTTAAATGTTCTTGAAAAACAAATTGACACAATAGCTCCTCAAAGCTTTGAAACAAACAATGAATTGACCAGAATTGATTTCAAATATGTTTAATTCTTATACTATAGCTATATTTTAAGAACAATTTTTGTAATTATTTAAACTTTTACTTTTACTGGCATACCTTCATTTTCTTTTCAATACATTTATTTTTTAATAGCTTCTCCAGTTTACTTTGTTTGAACACTGGTCATGTTCCAGTTGTGCATTAAGATCTATTGGGTAGATACAGAACGTTATATAACAATGTCATTATAAAGTATTTTTTGTGGATCTTTTGTTAAATCCACTTACATTTTGTATATATAGGGATACCAGTGTACCATCGACATCATTCCCCCACTTTGCCACATTAATTTGTTAAATCTGCTTCTTTGCCAGTTACATTTAATTTATAAATCGGCATCCATTCTTGACATTAAGGCTGCAACACATGCAAGATAAAGTAATGTTTGTCATGATGCTACTTCATTTAACATTAGAAACAGAAAATGCATTAAAGACATATGACATCTTTACCTGATTACATGTTTAAAGTGAAATTATGCCCAATTCTTCTTTAAGTAAGTCTTATGATGTACACCACTTAGAGATCTTTGTCCTCATATTTTGCTTTTCAAGAAGCTCCATGCTTTCTCTGTTGGGGGCAGGCCAGCCCAGCATCAGCACCCTCTCCTTCTTCAGAAAATGAGGTCTTGTATTGTCCTGTTGAAATATGCTTGGGTGACCCTGAAAATTTGTCATTTTGGGGGCAGCATATATTGCTCCAAAACCTTTTTGTCCTCTTCAGCATTAACTACATCACAGAGGTGAAAGTGAACTTTGCCAAGGACAACAACACAACCCAAAACCCACACAGACTCTGACTTCTGGACTTGTTGCTGGTAACAGTCTGGATTATCCTTACTGTCTTTGCTCTGGAGAACATGGTTTCAATGTCTAGACACGAAGAACTGACTTTTCATTGATGATGTTTTTATCATCTTTTTGAAATTACTTTTTTTTTTTTAATATGTCTATTTATTATAATCCAGAAATTGCAACTTTTCTGACTTTTTATATATTTGCATGCCTAGAAATGATGTGTCATCTTTATATGATGCTGCTAAATAGCTGAAAGAGTCATTAGTTTTTTTATTGTATGTTCTAGTTCTAGGGGGAGCGGCCAGCCTATTCTATTCTATTCTATTCTATTCTATTCTATTCTATTCTATTCTATTCTATTCTATTCTATTCTATTCTATTCATGCTCTCTCTTCTTTGCTGTGAGAAAACTTGGTATTTATAAAATGTCACCATTAGAGACATTGATCAAAATGGTCTGTATTTCATGTTATCCAATGGATTTTGAAAGTGTTTGATCAACCAAAGTCTGTCTGTCTGCTGATAAATAGTGTGTAGCGCTTCAGCTGAAGTTAAACATCATCACTACAGCAAATCACGCTCTCTTATCTCGTCGATTCAGCTGAGCTTTTAGAATTTAATCAGTGTTTCTGTGTGCCACTGCTGTGGAGAGTATTTAAAGACCTGTTTCTGCCTGATAATGTATTGCTGCTCTTGTGTGTGTTTGTGTTTGCATTTGTGCATAGACAAATGTGGCTCTGAGTATGACTGTGTTTGCATTACATCTGTGATTCCGACCATTTCCGCTGAAGTAAAAAGAAGAGTGATATGAGTGTGGGGGTGAGCTCTTGCATACCCATGAATTGTCTCTCATCATTACACTCACACCTGCCCTGCAGTGCTCGTTTTTCTCTCTTCCATTATCTATCTGTCTATTTCTGCTTCTATTCTCTTGTTCATTTTTGGTCTTTTTTTCTCCCCAACACCTCAGTCTGTCACCTCCCCTTTCCTCCCTCCGTCCGACTTGTTTTTACTCTGCATTGATCCTCACCATGCAGGCTACTGCAGGCACTAGCTTTTAATGAATGCCATGGCCTAATGGCTTTATCATTGGCCTTGATGGCCTCAGCACAGCCACAGCGATGGCTCAGCTGTAAATTGTTTTCTTAACTAAAGCCACGTGAGGAATTTCAATAGGGGTTGCAGTCGATAGATGCTATGCAACCCGCCAATCTCAACAGCAGGGGGTTACATGAAGGGCAGCAAGGGGTTAAGACTGATTGACAGGGAAGTACATGTGTGAGATGGACTGTGTTGTGGACTGGCGTCATTGCCCTACTTGTGTTCCTGAGCTGATGGTTTCATCAGCATGACTCCAGTCCAAAAACATGTCTGATACAACGTGTTGATGGCAGCGGTGACATATGCGAGGCGACATTCCTGCAAATGTAGTGGTGTCAGATGTACAGGCTTTTTGTCCGCGACCCTCCCGCTCGCAGAATAATTACACACGCAGACACATACACACACCACCTGTCAGACTTGTGCATGTAGAGATAAGACAGCAAATACACTCCACACTCAGACTGTTTGCCTGGTGAATAGCAAAGGGGGACAGATCAGTCTAGCCCTCCTTTATCTCCCCTCACCTCTTGCACTCTTTATCTCTTTCTATTTCTCTTTCACCCCCCCCTTCCACTGTCCCTCCCCCACTTTGCCTTCTGCACTGTTTGTGAATCCTCCCAATTTGTCTCTGTCTCTTCTTTTCCTCTCCTACTCTTTTCCTCCTCCTTTCCCTCCCTCCTTCTCTTCCTTCTCTCATTGCTTTTCCCTCCTCTGCTTCCATCCTTTGAGTTTCGTCCTTTCCACTCACACACCCCCCTCCACACACACTCCCCTCTCTCTCTCTCTCTCTCTCTCTCTCTCTCTCTCTCTCTCTCTGTCTCTGTCTTTTTCCCGTGCAACAGTGTGCAATCCCTCTTTCCCCACCAGACAGACAAAGAGACAGAGCGACTGAGAGGAATTGGAGAAGAAGAGGGAGCGGAGGGGAGACAGAAAAGCTGATACATAAAGAGGCACAGAGGAATTGATGGAATGACAGACTGGTCGCAGGGGACATACTGAGAAAGAGAGAGAGGAAAGAGGGAGCGTATGCAAGGGGGAATGAGAGATAGAAGGGATGCAAAATAGGAAGCTTCAGTGACAGTGTAGACAAAGGTAGCTTTAGAGTGCATGTGCGCCCTCTATTTCATTCACACACTCTCTCACTCGCACACAAACACTCTCTCTCTCTCTCTCTCTCTCTCTCTCTCTCTCTCACTCTCCCTCTGTGTGTCTCTTTTACACAGACAAACACACACACCCTCAAGCAGAAGCTGTCGAGCTGTATGGGTGTGAGGCAGATTGAGAAGTGATATCTATACTTCCACACACACACAGCTGGCAGATGGACTAACTTAAATACAACACATACACCACTACTGCACGCACATCATACTCAGATCTTAGGCGGGCGGACACACACTCTTACCTTCACACACACACACAACCTGTCTGCGTCCAAAAGTCAACATGGGTCTTGTGATGGGAACCTTTTCCATGCAAACCAAACAGGTGAACTACCACAAAGGTAAGGATTTTGTTTTTCAAAAAAAAAAAAAATTCTTCCATGCGATTTGTTTTTGTGTGTTTTGTGTGAATGTGAACACACGCATGAGGCTGTCATATGAGAGGCACACCTGTCTTGTTGCGTGTCTACTTTGATGATGGAGTCATGTACAGTATGTTTGCTTTCAGAGTCATGAATATTGTACAAGAAGTGCATTATGGGAATGAGCTGCATGTATACTGAACAGCGATCCAAAGTTAGCCCAAAAAAAAGAAAAAAGTAATTCATTATTGGTTTATGATGCAATCTCGAGGCCATCTGTCCTCTGCCCGAACTGTGGATTTGGAGACATATGTTAGTGTGTAGGGGCAGCTGTGGCATTGGGTATGGCTATAAAAGGTGATGGTATTTACCACTGTCGCCTTGCCAAACTAACCTGCTTCCTCTCTGCCTTGGTATTGTTTGACAGAATGAAAATGGCATTGGCACTAACACTTGACACATACATGCAAATGTGTTAACTGTGTATATTCATAAAATGATACGAGTGTGCATTTTTAAACATGAAAATGATTTGTTATATATTTGCAAAAGTCAGCCCTACATGTAAGAGTGTATATGGGGGGGCATGTATTGTCTGTATTTATCTGAGAGTGCCTGTATGTGTGTGTTGTAAATCAGCATGCTGTAATCCGTCAGCCTTTGGCCGTGGTCTGTCCTGAGTCTGTTGACCTCAGACCTGATGGTTATCGCCAGCAGTCACAGAGCTGCATCACACAGAGTAAAAGGACAGAAATCAAGAGCCACATCATGTCTCGTCAATCTGTCCTGTGTATGTGAGGGAAAAAAAGATGCAAAAACCACTAATTGGACCATTAACCAGTCAGCTGCATAGTGAGACCATGTTAAACAGACTGATTGTCACATATGGTGTGAAAAACTGTGGAGGCGATGCAAGTGATGTGATTATGTGTCTGTGAATGTTGTGTAAGTCCCTCAAGCCCCTCAGGAAATGCCTTTTGAGTTGTCGAAATTTTGTCAAATATTACAACACAGCCACACAGAGTATTTGAACTAGCTGTCCAAACACTTTAGAGACCTATAAATGGTTTTCTGAAACACGGGCAGACTGGATATAGCATCCTGCGTGGGTTGTTTATTTTAATTCCAGACCTGCGCTTCATTTCACTGCATGGCAACAGCTCTCAACAGATACTTCAGATCGGTACTGAACAGACACTTGAGGCACATTTTCAAGGTGGATGTTTTCTGCAGCCAAAAATATAAAAACTAGAGGAACTTTACAGAAAACACACATTAACACATGTGTCATGGGGAACTCGGCCGTGTTGTCCTCTTTCCAACATAACCCATTTACTTGTCAGGAAAGGTAACAATGCTTACAAAGCAACTAGTATACTGTGTATTTTTAGCAAATATTGCACGGATAGAGCTGGAACAACCTTTAAATACTTTGAAGTTTGTTCTATTGGGATGCGAGGCAGTGGGAGGAGGCGATAGATGAGTAAAAGAGGGGGAGAGAGAAAAATTGAGAAAAGTTGAGAGAGGAGGCGAGGTTAGTCCTCAGGGGGATGCAGAGTGAGTGTCAGTGAAAGTGTGTGTGTGTGTTTCACCATCTGCTGCAGTGTTATAAAAAGTGGCCTAATGAAAGCAGGGCAGGATTCATTTTACATGGAAGGTTGGCCCATCCTTGATCACAACCCAACATGAGGCGAAGACCAGCTGAGAGGGGCCAGAAGTTTCTGTAAGTAATTTTCAGCAGAAAACTTTACAAAGGGTTTCCCAGGATACACATAAACTCTAGTCACCAATCTGATATGATGACTTGACAGAATCAAACACAACCTGAAGTCTCTCTTGTGTGGCCAGTTATCTCGTTTTCTCAGTGTATTTAGTACTGAGGAAACAGTCTGAAATTACGAGGCTTGAATCCAAATATGAAGGCGAAACTAACTGGCCCCAAATAAACCAATCATAGAAAAGATGAAGTGACACTTTTGTCAGAGAAATTTAAGAATACAGGGTGTAATCTGTAATTCAACCCTTATTTTTTAATTAAAGAACCAACAATCGTTTTAAAGTTGAAAGGTGGATATGATGCATTGCAAAACACCAGACCCCAAAACTTGTGATTGGCCCAGTGTAAAATAGACTGGGCATAATCCACAGTGAATGGAGCAGTTCCAGACTGTTAGCTTAGAATTGAATACACTGAGGAAACGGGATGGCTGTCCAGACTAGATATTCTCCACAAAATATTAAAAGTGAGATACTAAATATTTCATTTTCCCGACAGTTTTACTTCTACAGCAGTGACGCATATTGAGCAAACAGATGGGAAATGTGCTTTTGGCAGCTCAGATTCAGAAAACAGAAGGTGCATACAAAATGTATTGATACCCTCAACACAAATGGAAAAATGGCCTTAGTAGAGGATTAATATTATTTTTTTAACTTAATATTAAAAGTGTTTTACTGTAAAAGTGTTCCTTTAATAAAATGGTGATATTTGACGTGTGAAAATCACTACTGTATCTCAAAACCCAAATCTTTTACACAGAACTTTTTAACCCATAAAGACCCACTGTTACTTTTGTGTCAGCTCCCAAATGAATTTTTTACTATATTTAACCTCTTAAGTAATTTTTCACCATTCATTGTAATACTGTCTTCTGCATTTGTTTGTTTTTTTCTTTTCAGTGAAAACCAGGTATTTTCCTATATTCAATTCACTGATCATATAGATGTTTATTAAAGCTCAGATTGAAGTTGAGGGTTATTATATCAATAACAGAGAACACTGAAGAAAGTGACTTTTTCAGGACAGTATATGAATAACTGAAGGTAAAGCAAGTGTTTCCATCCACTGTCATTGATCCAACTGCATGGGTTTTATCGGTGAATCAATATTGTAGAAGAGGACGGTGTTTCCACGGTATATGGAGCTTTTGAATGTCCAAATGAGTCATATCTGATGATCATGAAAAGACGACAAACTGCATTTTACACCAATTATTTACATGGATTGATAGGATTAGTGGATCAACAGATATTCAACAGTACAGATCAATAAATGGATTAAGCCACTGGTGGATGTTTGAGTCTTTATGGGTTAATCACACAAATATATTCATTTATCTTGTAAGAGCTTTATGCAGTACATAACACTGTTATATATTTGTTTTATATTTTCATGCTTCCTATAATTACTCAGATTAAAAAACCAAAAGGGTAAATCACATATACGATGGCACACACTGAAATAAAACTGGAAACTGTAATAAAACTATGATTATGGGGTCACAAGCTGTTACAAAGGACAAGAAGAATTATTACACAGTCTTTCCATCTACTGCATGTCCTCATGGTGAGACTGTCATATTCTCTCCTTGGCCTCTGTTTTACCTGGTGAGAGATGCACACTGTAAAGCTCCACAAAGGCGATTAATTTACACTCAAACGGTTTTATAGTGATGAATTGAGGATGTATTCAGTGGACTTGTAGGGCACACTGAAGCAGGAGATATACTTCCATCACAGTGGACAAAAGACACACTGACATCTGCCTTTTGTCTTCAGGTCTAATAACTGTGTGGTAGTTATGGGTGTTTATCAGCACTGAAAGGAAACAAAACACTAAGATCTACACTATCTTTCCTCCCTCATCTAGGTCTCTATTCTCCATTCATAAAAGATTCAATAATATATATGATTATTCTAATTGAAGGGGTCTGAGAGGAAACTTAACTTCCGCTTCTCTTTTTGAAGCTTCAGAGAGTAACTCATAATACAGGGTTTTTGGCCAATCACCAGTCTTTTTGCATAAAGCTCATTCCTATTGGCTCATTTACTAAAGCAGCAACACCCAAGATGCCATGATTTATGGTGATTTTACAGATATGAGGTACTTTTGGGCTTGACATAAATGCAATATGTTGATACCAACCTTTCCTCTGCCAAGCACTTCTTCAGTCACAAAATGGTTGCTAAGCAACACACAGATGCATTGGAAAGTAGCCTGCAATTAAAAATTGGACCGTTTATTAACATTTATCTGGCCGTGAATTGTACAGAATGTTGAGGTAGAGCTCAGTTTTGTTAACGCTCCTTTTGCAGAGGTGTATATTTGTAACTTCTCTATTGGTGAACGACAGTGACATTGCAGGGATATTCACATTTATATCCTGTCACATATATGATTTCTCTTGCCTCTAAGCCAACATCAGAGAATTTTTCAGTTCTCTCCCATCAGATTTGGAACCAGTGAAGAAGCCCACTAAGTCTGCTTTATCGTTCTCTTTTCATTCCAGCTCTCAATTTTTCTCTCTCATTAAACTCAGCATGTTTTTCTTTCTTTTTTCTTTTTTCCATTTTTATGTCCTTCCATGCTGCTTCGCTTCACCCAGTAAATAAAACATCACAACATAATCTGACATTTATAAACAATATGTTACACATTAAACTGATACTATGCAGTCACAAGTGTGTGTTTATAGATTCTTTCAACATGGATTTGGCTTTGAACCAATCAGAATCAACAACTGGATTGCTTCAATCTGCTTTCAGTAGCTTTAAAGGAGTGATATTTTGCTTTTTTAAATGGAATTATGCATTTTAAGACATGTCCCTGTGGTCTACATAAACTGTAAATGCTATGCTTGGGTCGGAATTCTTTATTAATTCAACTCCACAGGTCCATTTTCAACACTATTTCTGAGTCATGACACCATAAAGGTCATTTTTAGCACTAGCCCTTTAAGAGCAAATGAGTCACTTCATGCCCCACCCCCCCCTACAGGTTGACTGTGCTGCTCTGTCCCATTCAGCCACTTGTGTTTATTAATACAACCAACAACTGAATATTTTAGGTAATGGGCTTGTAGTTTGGACATATTTTCAGTATGGACTACAACTCGGAGAAATGTTCATCAGAAGCCTCAACCTTATATGTGCAAACATCATTACATAACTAGTTATAGGCATAACAAATTAAGAAGGAATTAAAACAGGTTGTAGAAATCCACTCAATTTTTGCCAAAAAGGATTTTAAAGATAGCTACGCCTGGAGGGTTCACGTTCAAACTTTATGAACTATTAGTGTCCACAAATACACAAATAAATGTACAAAGGACTAATAAAAGTGGGTTTAGCTAAATATGACCTCTTTATTACATGAGCCAAACTCAATATACAGTAAAATTACAGTTACTTTAAGAAGAAAAGTATAAAACGGCAGTAATCGGTGCTGCTCTACAGCGCTCATATGGCCATAGGCTAGTGCTGAGGCATTTATCTATATGTGTTATTCTTCACCTGGGGCAGCAGGAGGGAATTTATCCACTGTCAAAGTGCACAAACTACTCTGCTTCTATGAAATATTTCCCAGCGGCTATGTTATAAACTACAAAACCTGCTCCTTGCCGACACATTCATCTCCCTGTCCACTCACTCCATTTGTTTTTGCCTCTACTTTCATTCCTGTGTTCTCTCTCACCCTCCTGAACACATTTACACCTTCTCTCTCTCTTTCTCTTTGTCTTGCTCTTGCTCTCACCTCATTTCACCTCCTCATTTCGTCTTTTATGTGTTTCTCTCTTCAACTTTTTCCCCCTTCTGTTCTCCTCTTGATCTATGGCCATTCATCTGCCGTTAGTGGTTATCTCAGGGTGTCTGTCTTTGTCTCTTCCACACTCTCAAAGGCTTCACATCTTTTTGTGTTTTAAGTTTCGTGCAGAGAAATAGCCTTGCCCTACTCTGAGGTCTCTCCAACTGTTTGAAGCTTTGCTAATCATGCATTTTGTTTGCGGCCAGCGGGGTGTATGTATGTAAATGTGTGTAAATGGGTGTTTCTATATATGTGAGTGTGCTGTATGTGGGTCTTCTGGAGTACAAGTGCTCAATGTATCCATATGCTGCAGGCTGAGAAGAGCTGAGAAGAGGAGCCCTGTATCCTTAATAGGCTTTACAGTTTCCACCCCTCTCTCTCATCCCTGCACATCAAAAGAAGTGCACCAAAAGGCCCAATTAGAACAGCAAAAAGCTTTATTAGGCACATGGCAATGTGAAAAAAAGGGTTTCTGCTTAATCCCATGCCCGAAGCATGTGTGTGTTGGTGTGTGATTGAGTATGAGCGTGTAATGATGGGAATGCGATATTACAGCTTCATATCTTATATTTGTTCTGTTTTATCCTGTTCTGTGTAGATTTTCACAGGAAGCTTCATTCTAGCATCATTTTTTTTTAAACTCTGCTTGTCATTTGAGATCCTCGCTGTTTGATCTCCTAGTGTTGCAAATTAAACCCACGTTTGAGCATTCTATTAAATAAAAAATCAATAAACCATATGAATAAAGACACTTTATTTGCATAATATTTGTAGGCAAATGCTTAGTTCCTCAAAGATAAACAATATTTTCTGTGCAATTTATCTCCATAGGCAGCTCGGCTCTGTGCTTGCCTTCAGGCTTTTGTAATACTGAAGCCAATGAGAGAAATGCAGATGATGAATATAGATAGCTACTTAACTCTAACTATATGGTTAGGCTTTTAAGCACACAACAACAGTGACACACATCACTTGAGCAAAATTAATGTGACAGTTGAAATGAGAGGTATAAAATATAGCTGTAGATTTTGCCAATGTGGCATTTTACAGCAAGCTGAAATCCAATTTAATTTTCATCCAAAATAAATTTCAGAAGGGTTGTCAGCGGTTAATGGACAAGAAGAATAATGGGGGTACAATTAAAGTGTTGCAATAGTTTCCTTTTGTCAAACAAATATAAAAATGGCAAATGAGTTTTATTTTCTTAGACTTCTTCAAAACTGATGTGTTGTTTGTCTAAATTTGCAGAACCTTGTATTTCTATTCCAACCTGTGGAATGCAAGTTAAAGACAAACAGAAAGGGTGAAAGATATAAAAACACAATATTTATGCATGAATTAAACTTCATTTTTACTTGACCAACCTAAAAATTTCCCATTCTCATAAATCCTCTCTTTGTTTTTTTGGTTTCTGTTTAACAAATACTAAGTAAATGATGCTTTCTCAGAGTAAAACTCCTCCTCTGAGTTTTCTTTGTGACCTCTGATAAATAAAAAAGGTGTTCCAGTGTGAGAGCAGGACAGAGGTAAGATGAACAGCTTCAATTACCTACTGTCTACTGCATATTGCGAACGATACACCGTTAAGTGAGAAATCACAGGCATTTGTCTTTGTTTTTACTCAGTTTCAAACACCATACACTATTTGCTCTTTCGGGCTTGCTCTGTGTTGCTGTGATGTTTTCTTACAAACATAGCCAACATCAGGTCTGAGACTTGTGATTCACAGTTGTGTCATGAACATCACAACTCCGTCTCCGCTTGAATAAACTATCGCAGAAAAGGTACTTCACAACCAAACACATCTTTCTGTTTAGAATCATTGTGCTGTCATGCAGACGAACAATTATTTCTATTGGCTTGTTTTTCTTCAAAATTATCTTTTTCTTTGGATTTTATGGGAGTGTACATCCACTGTAAAATAAATAAATAAATAAATAAATCCTGTTTTTTTCTTTTACGGAAAATGGCAGTTGTGTTTAATATTAAAAAAAAACATCAAACCTTTAACATATTTATGGAGTAACATGCCGATTTAACATTTTAAACTTGTAGAATTTGGATTTCAGTGATAATTACAAGTTTAAAATGTTAAATTAACTTTATTAATTTTTATTATTTTTTAAAGTATGAGAATAGACTGTCATTTCAACATTATAGTCCTGTAATTTAAACGACACATTCTTTTTTTATTTAGTTTTATTTTCTCAAAACAATAGAAATACAAAATTTCTGCATACACATCTGGTTTTGTTAATATAGTCTTCCTCTAAAAACTACAGCTACATTTGGTTCAATCATTAACACAAAAATCTTTTCAAATAAACAACTTTACATTGTATTTTCACTTACAATTTTTTATGTTGCAATTTTACAATTTTTTGTTATAAATTCTAGGTCTTTTTTACAGTATGGTAATGAGATATTATTTTTGTTTCATCAGTCTGAAATTTGAGACATTTTTTTATTAAATATCTAAGAAATCTTCAAATCTATTATCCCAAGGTCCCGGTGAAATATTTGACACTTGTTCTAGAAAAAAAAGTTTGAAACTAAAACGACAATTCTTTCATTCTAGGTGAATGATTGCTTACCAACAGCTTCATGAGCTGAACACCCAATAGACAGTCTCATGACCTTCTGTTCCTCTGTCTGTCCTTCTGGATAAACTTTCTTCAAACAACAGTCAGATATTCTGGTGTTTTTATCCTCTGCTGCTGCCTGTGTATGTTTACCAAGGCAGAGGAAGAAAACTCTTCTTGTCTTCTCTTTGTCTTTTTTTGCACTGCTTTGCACAGATTATTATATCATTCCTACATTCCTGTTTTCTTTGTGTTTTTCTATGCTATTCTTTTATGTCTTCTGATTCCCTCTTTCCTCTCTGCATGTCGATACTTCCTCCTCTTCTTGATGATTCCATTTATCTCTGTCTGTGCTTAACTCCTTTTTTTTTTTTTATCTTTCCCTTAGATGATGACAGATCAATAGCAGTGGCTCCTTTAATTATTTGACTTTTTCATAATGTAATGGGGACTCGAAAGAGGCTCAGCACGTGTCCACTAATAAAGATACAGAGAAGCATCAGTGTGAGAAGTCATTTGGACAGCTGTAGATATTAGTATTGATTTTCCTAATAGACATGTTCTTCCCTGTCTAAACCCACGTTGCCCAGATGAGTAATTGCATAGCCTTGTGTGCGGACAAGACGGTTTCATACAGCAACATCATACAGTCATTATGGGTAGCTGCTTGAATGAGCCATTTAGGAGATGAAGGGTGGGTTTTGGAGATGTAGGGCTACAGGTTAACGTTGAGGTTGGTCTAAATGTGCAGCTGCGAGGAGCTGAGCTGATTTTCTAAAGCTTCCACTCTGCATTTTAATCTTAATCAAGATCTTTATTTTCATTCTGTCTCACACTCCCCACTTTTTTTTTCCTCTTTGGCTTTGTTCTTCCACCCTCTTCTGTTGAAAGTCTGTGTTTGCATATGCTACTTACTCTCTCCTCTGCCTTTTCTTCCTTGCAATGCTCTCGCCCACTCTTCTGGCACTTGTTACCCTCCTCTTTCTCCATCTTTTACTCCCTGCATCTCAGCATAATCTCCTGCTTGAAGCCTTTCTGGTGTGTTTCCTTCTTCTTCCTCCACTATGGCCCAGTGCATTACCATCGCCGCCTTCGCTACTTATCCTCTTCCCTAATTTTTTTTTGCCATACTACTTCTTCCAGCATTGCTGCTATTCTCCCTTTCCTTTAAAGTGTGACATGGGTCTAGCAAAACAGTCTGCAGCCATTCACTCACATGCCTGCAGGGAAACAGCAGGCAATTCAGGAGCAATATTACACACACATAAAAAAAACTAACAAAAAAAAAAAAAAAAAAAAGAAAACACACACTTGCACACACAGTGTAGCCTCTCATGCTTTCTGCTCAACAGACAGACTTTGAAATGATTACTGGAAGCAGAAACATTCTGTCAGTATGTGGAAACGGGCCTGTCAGAGACTGGAGGGAGATAGAGAAGGACGGAGATTTGAGATCAGAACGAGCCGGGAACACAGTATGAAACGACAGGAACACTAGGCTGATACGTGTGCAGAGATTTATAGCGAGAGATGGCTAGATAAAGGCGTACTGGTGTAGGCCGTATGCCTGGAGACAAATTCATAGATAAGGGGGTGGAGAGAGATGGATAGATATAGTTTAAGGCTAAAGATGAAGTAGGGGCAGTGAAGATAGTTAGAAATCACTTTGATAGCCTGTAAATTCCTATAGGCACATTATAGACAGTGTTATACAGCACAGGAAGCAGGCAGGAAGAGTGCAATGTGTGTGTGTTTATGTGTGGTAGAAGGTAGAGGGGGTGGATGGAGCAGGAAATGGTCATGCTACATGGTGGTGCATGCTGCTGCGATGTCACCATGGTCCACAGAGACCTCATCCTATAATCAGCCAGTCTATCTGCTCACAGTATGTAAAATGCATGTGTGCACATACTGTATCTGTGGGCATGTGTGTGTGTGTAGGCAGGGTGATAGCATTACTCCCCACTGCTGTCCATTCTGTCTCTCTTGCTGTTGTGAAAGAAGAAAAAAAAAAAAAATTCACATCCGACTATTCATGAGCACATTTTCACAGAAGCAGATTGCACTTTTTTTTTTTTTACTCACCACACTAAATCTTTCCTGCTAAATCTTCCCATATGGCTTCCTAACAATCATCCCTCGTTCATTATTCACTGTCAACTGACTGAAAAAATGCCCTATATTTGGAGCAGTTGCTACATTTGTGGAAGCCTTTCAATAGAAGGCGAGATTGATATGAAAGGATATTCTCCAAATCGACGACTGAAAACTTGGCCGTGAAGCCTGACACATACATCATTGACAGAGATGCTTGTGACTCTTTTTTAACATAATTTTTGTTCATTTAGGGGGCAAGAAAACAGGCTCCATAATGCTGTTATCCATGAGGTGAGCTCAAACTTAGATTACAACATGCAGTGACATTTTTATATGTACCCTCAGGCTGGCAGCTTTTATATCTGGAAGCTTTAGGGCCATCAGCCAGAACAGTGACATATGGATCAGAGCTGAGCATCCACCAAGTTCATGTTGATACTTTTATCTCCTGGCAGCATTCAGGGGCATCATTGAAACATATGTTTTTCATGTGCTTTCCCAGTTTGGCTCATACAGTTTATCATCCATAAATGTCATCCGTTGGTCTGTTTGCACTGTCAGACCTCACCCATAGCTTGTATTGATCGGATGGTAATTAAAATGTGATTGAATCTGAGTGTATGCTCGCAGGCAACAGCACAGGTCCTGACAGAATTATAAGACACTTGTCCTGATGCTTCTTTTCCACCCTATTAAATCCCCCATTTTTTCTCTATCCCCTGTCACTTCCTGCTTTTAATCTCTCCTTCTTCTTCCGTCTTTGACTTAAAGCCTAACACCTCTTTTCTTCTCTCTCTTCGTGCCCGTCTCCTTCACTTCCTTCCTTCCTTTATTTCATCCTGCCCTGGGAGCCAATCTGCCACCAAGCACTCTCCACCCTTTTACCCACCCCTTGTAGGTGTGTGTGTATGTGTATGTAGGGGTATTATGGATGGATGAACAGGAGTGATGGATGGGGTGAATGGAGGTGTTGATGGATGGAAGTGGCCTTTTCATGAACATGATTTTGGTACAAGAGGAAAACCAGTGACACTCAAGGCTGCTCCTACTCTTTATCACATGCACATGTTTCCTTTTAGTCAATAATTTATTTTGAGACATTAGTCAATATTTGGGTCTTTATCTCTATTTGCATATTTGTTCATCTCAGGTGTGAAATTTAGCAGGGCATGTTTGTTGTTGTTTTTTTGCCATAGTGATTCATTGAGTGTTATAGTCTACAAATGAATGCTTCCACTCATAATAATTTAGAATTCAGATTTTTTTTTCTTTCCTGAATCGCTGATGCTCCGCTCAAGCTGTTGGCTTGTTGTGAAGGTGGGTGGGAGACATGGGGAGGGAGGCAACAACCCCAAATGAAAAAAAAAACAAAACACACACACAATGAAATGGGAGGGAGATAGAGAGTGAATGTAGAAAAGGAGAAGAGAGGAGAGAGAAAGAGAGGAGGAGCGGCATGAGATGGAGTGAGGAGGCATGAAAGGAGGGATGATAGGATGAGGGTTTCTGCTGAGAGCAGCCACACAGGGGAGGAGTGAGAGGGAGAGGGAGAGAGAGAGAGGAGGAGAGGATGAGAAGAGGAAAGAGGGCGAGGGAGTGTGTGTGTTTTAGCCGTCCAGACACGTGACGTGAAGAGATACAGACTTCAACATACAGACACGCTTGTTTCCACGACGACGACTGCAAACATGGGGGCTGTGGTGGGTACGCTGACCATGCAGACCAAGCAGAGGAGGCCGTCCAGGGGTGAGGGAATACACACACAAACACACAAATATATGCATGAAGATAATATGTTTTATGTCCCTTGTACAGATACATACTGTAATCTCATACTACAGGACAGTGAAACTTTTTTCAGTGTGCTTACTGTAACACACACACTCACACAAGTACACACACAGGGTACATGCATGGGCTGCAGCAGTAAGATTAATAAATATATTTCTGTCAAGATGCAGAGAAAGAAAGAGGGCATATGGTTTGTGGTGTGTTTGAGGAAAAAGAACCAAAAAAGAGAAGAGAGACCAACAGGTGTTCCCAAAGGAAGGGGAGTCTTTATTCTACAAAGTTTTTCGTACAACAGTGTGTGTGTGTGTGTGTGTGTGTGTGTGTGTGTGTGTGTGTGTGTGTGTGTGTGTGTGTGTGTGTGTGTG
>JAPTGZ010000002.1:23457282-23471836 GCA_029814645.1 Fowleria isostigma
GTGGACAGGTTGCTGTTTTGTTTAAAGCTGTGAAACTCTTGTCCACATATGAGGACAGAGGGTCTTAGGAGGTTAAGGCAACCAAATGCCTCGTCATCTAATTAGTGACGCGCATGAATGGATGAATGAGATTCCCACCGTCCCTACTTGCCCTCTAGCAAAACCACAGTCAAGCTTTGATTAATTTTATTCACTGTACTTTTAGTCTTTGGTCCACTGTGGTTGTTTTTAAAGTGCTTTATAAATAAAGTTGGATTAGAGTGGACTGGAAGTCTCTGATCCTACTGACAGACAGCACTGCATCAAGACCTGTCATTCATCTAGAGTAGATAGAACCACATGGATTCAGCGTGGAAAACCTTTGTTAAACAATATAATATGCAGATACATCCATGAATGCCAATTCAAACCTTACTGTGCTAAAATAAAACCCTTATGTTGACAGTGCCCGGGAGCGTTGTCGACTTCTCTGGGTTCAGCCGTCGCCCTTTACACTAAAATACATTCAGATTCCTTCAAGTATCTAATTCTGCTCTGCACTGTGGAGGGTGAATCAGCCAAATCCATCCTTATTTTTCTGTGAAGAACATTGTTTTGGACATTTTAATAATATTCTCACACATTCACTGGTGACAGGTGACCTTCAGTCCGGTTTTGCTTCTATAGGACTAGACCTTTCCTGGATGCTGCTTTTGTACCAAACCATGTTTGCAATTGCTTCGTTCAAATGACATTGTTTTACAATTATTTTAAAGGGGTTATATTTATTTAAACTTACTTTGATTAGTCTTTGGTTTATTTATTTGTGTATTCGGAGTCTAATAGTTCATAAAGTTTGAATGTGAACCCTCCAGGTGTTGCAGAGCTATCTATTTTGGCAAAAATCAAGTGGATTTCTACAACCCATTTTAATTTCTTCTTAATTTGCTATCTATATAAATAGTTACGTCATAACATTTGCACATAAAAGGTCAAGACTTTCAATGTACATTTCCTTGAGTACGCCATAATTGTCAGCATCAGTGGTTGAAACAAAAAAAATATGTCCAAAGTTCAAGCCAATTACCTAAAATGTACAATTGTTGGTTGTATTAACAAACACAAGTGACTGAACAGGACAGATACAACCTGGAGGGGTGATGTATGATGTGACTCATTTGCATTTAAAGGGCCAGCACTCAAAATGACTCTTATCCTGTCATTACTCAGAAATAGGGTTGAAGATGGACCTGTGAAGATTAATTAATGAGGAATTTGGACCCAAGTAAAACATTTACAGTTTATGTAGAGCAGAGAAAAATGTTGTAGAATGCATAATTCCATTTAAAAAAAAGCAAAATATCACTCTTTTAACTGCTTATTGGCTCTAAAGTGCTCCTTTTCCAGTATTTTCTTAAATGTACTGCTGCCTGAATGTTGGGAATGGATGTAAATTTATAATTAAAATAAAGGTGATCAGACAAAACATAAAATGATTTGTATTCTTACTGAGTACGATGATAAACAAGTCAAAGTCTAATTTAATTTTACTGCATTATTTTTTAATTTACATTTTACATACTGATAAAGACTGTTCACTTACTGTAGTTTAGCTGCAATAAAATCCTGTGGGTTTTTACCTTTTTAATGGTAGTAAAAATTTAAAATCTAGGCATAAAAATTTTTATGATTTGATGAAGATCTTTTAAAAAAAAATTCATCAGTGCACTGGGATCAATATGTCATGTACACATAGAAACTAAGAAGACTGTTCTCATTGTGTTTTCTTTTTTTTTGTAACAAAAGTTATTTTGTTGAATTACTGCTTGTAAAATACATTTACATACAACATACACAATTGTGTCTCCATGAAGAAATTAGCACAATATGCAAAACTGAGTAACACTGCGTCAAAACCATATTTTCTGGCCTGATGAGCATGTTGCCATATGGCCCGATACACTGTTGTTGACACCGCTAGGATCTGTGTGTCACTGTTCATTTGTTCAAGGCCAGACATGACCTATGGCGACTAAAGGGATGTCAGTATTCCCTCCAGTATGTGTGTTAGTGTTTACTTACACAGAACATTGTGGCTGCTTCTGCTGTGGCACTGAGGACATCCAAATATAGGGTCTGTCCATTTTTTGCCCATCTTTTTTGTCTCTTGTTCTTTGCCTCATGGATAGCTTCTGATTCTGTGTCGTGTCTGTAGTGAACACAGCATCCACCTCACCAGCACAGACTCAGCACGACCTGCACTCACAGACAACAATGACATGTCAAAGAAGGAAGAGATTTGGATTTCAGCAAGACACAAACAAGTGATTGTATGTTCCAAAGCAATCGCAAAAGGATAAGATGCGATAATCAAGCATTTTATGATGAGAGTTTACCTTTCATTTCCATTTACATCTGTGGCTGCAGTGCCATTTGCAAATTGTATAGTTGCTGATGGTGTGTTGTTCATTTCTTGCAGCATGAAGTTTTGATCTGTTAGTCCTGCCCTGCAGGTGGAAGGGGTGTGGCCACACAGCAGCGTCACCTCTGTAAGCTGATCTCTGGCTGAAATAAAACAAAAATGAAGACTAATGATTAAGATAATAGACGTAACTCATTCTTTGTCTGAAATGAAAATTGTATAATACAAACCTGATTTTCTAACTTTGTTTCATTTGATTTATCCTACGCCTTTCTAAAGCTTTACCTGCTGTTATAATTGGTGAAGGCTGTCGGCTCCTCCATGCACTGTAAGGGCATCGACATCTCAGTAGATGTGTGTAGGCTGACCTGAAGTCCCTGTTTAGAGCTCCATAGAGGATAGGATTCAGAGCTGAGTTGGCATAACCCAGCCACAACACAATTTGAAACTGTGGTACTTCATTCGGGTCTGGATGCTCCTGTATTCCCAACACTGTGAACAGGATAAAATAAGGCAGCCAGCAAACCACAAAAGCCCCTATCACTGCTGCTAGTGTCACTGTGGCTTTGTGCTCCCGCAGGGCCACGGCTGTAACACTGGACACCACAGTGGTTGTGATGGACGAGCTGCTCCTGCAGTTGTAGCTGGTTACACACGTGGGCCGAGCACTGACTATGCGTTTGGCCTGTGATCGTGCAATACGAAGTATTTGTAGGTAGGTCCAGCACATAGCCACTAGGGGCAGGTAGAAGGTGAGTAGAGAGTCTGTGAGTACATAGGGTCTGTTAAGTTCAAAACGACACCTTCTCTCTTGAGCGTGAGGCCCATGGTTCTGCACTGTCCCATTAACAGTGTTCCAGCCCATTTGGATTGGTAAGAAGGACACTGCAACAGACACTGTCCAAACACTTACCATAGTCACTGCAACTCTCCAAGGCAACACCAGGGAGGCGTATCTCAAGGGCATGGTCACCGCCATGTAGCGGTCAACACTGATGGCCAGGAGGGTCAGGATAGAAGCGGTGCACAGCATGACGTCCATGGAGATGTAGAAGTTGCAGAAAACTGGACCAAGTGGCCAGTCATCAGTGAGCTGAAGAAGTGCAGAGAAAGGGAGGACCAAAACCCCAAGTAGAAGGTCTGTTACAGCCAGTGACACAATGAAGCAGTTGGTGAGGCAGCGGAGGCGCCGGGAAGCACAGACAGCAAGGCACACTAACACATTCCCACCAACGGTCAGAAGGATGAGGAGGGACAGGCCCAAACCCAGCATCACTTTTGACACCACACTCTCTGAGGCTTGACTGGAGTTATGTGTTGTCCCTGGAAATGGTGTTGTCACTGGAGTTTCATATGAATCCATGCTTATCTCCTTTTCAACTTGGAACTACAAAATGTTTGGCTCTTTGTAAAGTTTCCTAAGCTGCTATAAAATGTTACTAAATTTATTCATCACTCTGGTTGTTAATTTTCACACCATCTAATCAGAACATCTGTATGGTCCAAAATCAGATGAGGTGTTGGAGGTTCTTCTTTCTCTCTATTTAACTACCCAGTGTTATGTTTTGTTTTAGCAGCTAACTTGAAATTTCACTCCTTTCACACCTTTCCCACGTTTTCCCATCTGTTCATAAAATAAAGCAGTTCTTGCAAAAGATCAGCTAATGAACATTTGTTTCCTCTGAAATGTTGCCACTGACGTTTGAAGTCATCAGTCTGTCTGGCTGCTGAGATGCCAGTGATGGCTGTGGGCCAGCTGTGCGGCTGATTCATAGTGGTCCTTTGCCTCTCCTGGGTCTCAGTGCCATCATCTATGGCTGCAGTGACACCTAGTGGACAGAGATGAGTAACACAGTCAATGACCGGTTCGATAGAATTTCAGTTCAGAGCAGAACCAGTATAAAAAGAGTAATGATTGTTTTAATCATAACTGGATTTTAGTCGGTGATAAAATAAAAATGTTCACTTAATCACAGTTCTGCTTCTGCATCATCAAATGTTTAAGGCACAGAACCTATACCTGAGTGTTTTCTTTTTATGGTTGCTCCCATTGCTCAGTTGACAATATTGCACAGCATTACAGCATTTTACAGGTGTAGTTTATTTCATGAACTTTCTCCTCAGGCAGCTTAAAAGTGTGGGTTTATTACAAGTAGCTTCTGTTTCTGTCTTTCTTTGTCTTTCATCAGGGTATAATGTTTATACACAAATTTAGCAAAGTGTTTACAGGACAAATATATTTACACCTGGAGACATTCAAGGACTCAAGGAAGAGCACCACTGGCACTGTGTTTTCTTTTTTGCCAGAAAACTGTGATATGGGGCACATAAAAGAAAGAAAGCACAATAAAACTACATTAACCCATAACCGCCTAGTGCTACTTTTGAGGAAGTTCCCATATGATTTTTCCCTGTAAATTGAAGCTTTGTGAAGTGATTTAACAATTATTATAATAATTATAATATTAACCTCTGTGTTTTGCATTGTTTCAGTAAAAGTCTGGTGTTTTTTTACATTTAATTCACTGATCATGTAGATGTTCATAGAAGCTCAGATTAAAGTTGAGGATTATTATATCAGGAGCAGAGAAAACCGAAGAAAAGAGGGACTTTTTCATCAAAATTTCTCATTAACTGAACATAAACCCAGTGTGTCCATCCACTGTCATTGATCCAACTCCATGGGTTTTACTGGTGAATTCATGTTTTCAAATTTTTTGAAAATTTTCATTCATTACATTACTTATTTTCTCCATATTATTTATTATTTTCTACATCTTTTATTCAGTTTTGTTCATTTTGTTGAGTACAATTCATTTTAGTACCTTTTCTCTTCAATTAAGTTCAGTTTGTGGCTAATTTTGTCAATGTTACTTATTCATTAATGATTTATTACTAATTTTTGTTCATTTGTTTCAATAGTTTGACTGTTCTTGTTCATTATGCTGCTTCTTTTATTCTTTATTTTACATTAGTCCTTTTTTGCATGTCTTTCACGTTTTTAAAAATTCTTTTGCAGGGGTTTTTTTAATTCATTTTTTGTTCATTTCATCTACTGTCACTGATTAAACTCAGTGGGTTTTAGAGGTGAATCAATGTTATAGAAGATGAAAGTTTTTCCACGGTAACTACAAAGCCTCTGAACATCCAAATGGGTCATATCTGATGACCATTAATAGATGAATAATTGTATTTTACACCAATTATTGACATTGATTGATAGGGTTAGTGGTTCAACAGGTATTAATGAGTTTAGATCAGTTCTGGTTGCTGGTGGATGTTTGGGTCTTTATGGATTAATGACCTTGTATTGCATGTGCAGGAGAAGGGTTTAAAAGAAAATGACAAAAGACAACTTTTTGGAGCAACTTAGAATGAAAGAAATAAACTGAAAAAGCACCTTAACTAATTAATAAAGAACTGCATGTTGGCATTACAAAAGGAGCAAAAAAATATAAAGAATGCACATGTTTTTCTAAAATATAAACTGAGTGTGTATAAGAGCCAAAAGGATATAGTTGTTATGGCCATGACTGGCAATGGAAAAGAATTCCGTCATCATAGTTTTATTATGACTACAACCGTAGTGGTAGCTTTTTACAATACAAACAGCTGTCAGACTTTATTTGTGACCACTATTGTCCAGGTATTTCATGGTACCCATTATGTAAGCAAAGGTAAAGCTGACATTTTAGACAGTGAGCTCATGAGAATTCCAGTCTATCTATAATAAAACCATAAACCAAGACAGATGAACATGTTTGTTGTGGGTGTAATTCTTTTTTTTTTTTTTTTTCCATCAAGGGAAAGTGGAACAGTGTAAACAGCCAGTGTGTGTCTGTGAAAATTAAGATGATTTTAAAACCTGTTTAAGTTTTATGTTAATATATTTGATTACCATCTTAAAGCAGTTATGTGGAAAAGTCCTACACACATTAACCCTTTAGTTTCTTTAAATGGAAGCTGTGAAGTGTATATTTAAAGGTTTCAGCAGGCTGATGAGGCTTGACTTGTGAAAAATAACTGTGCCTGTGCATAGATCAACTCAACTTGTTGCCAAATTTTCAGTCGAGAGTAAAAAAAAATGTTATTAATCAAGTAAAAATAAACATAATGTCGAGGGTGTCTTTTGATTTAAATGCACAGAAAATATTCCCCCACAGATTCAGTTAAATTTTGGCGTTTCTAACGTAGACCTTGCGGAGAGAGTTACAGTGTTATTTGTCCTCTGTGAACTCATTCCTTAATGGCATGCAGGCATGAGTTTTTAAATGTGTGCTTGGAGGAATGAGGGTAACTACTTGATAAGTGTGTCTGTATGTGTGTGTGCGTGCATGTGTGGTGTACATGTGTTTGCGTCAGTGGGTGGTGGGTAATGTTTGCTCGTCTATTTTCTAACACTGTAATGGATATTGGGACATTTGCCAGACTTGGCAGAGCAACTCACTTATCACCTCAAAGAGAGAAAGAGAGATGGTCAAAGAGACGTGAGGCGAAAAAAAACATATAATTATAAAAAAAAAAACCATATGAAAAGGTTTTAATTGAATCTGGGCATAAAACCAGAACACCACAACACCATCTTTATATCTTTGAACTCTTCTAATCTTTGTTCTGTGGATACATTTCTGTCACCAACTCACGACTTTGAACTTCATCCAGAGCAAACACTGATAACAGTCACTAATGTATGAAGTGGAGCTCTCAAATGCCCATGACATATTGAGCTTCAGATTTGACAGAACTGCAGACTGGGTCCCCGGGACTAAACATTTCGAATGTTTTCATCATCAAAACATGCCTCTCTCACTGTCAGTCACTTGTGTTTCTGCCTCACACACAGCTTTGTGCACAGACAGTTGGAATCATGTTTGGCTTAAGTCCATTTGAGACCTATAAATATAATCCATGAATGGGCATGTATTAGGGTCACTGAAAGTTTTGCGACAAGGGGAACTTTTCCTTCGCTCAGGAATGCAATGCATCTACGTATATCTGTATGTGTGTTGGGTTTTTTTTTACATAGATATTTGTTATCTGCTTCAGCCAAATGCATTAGTGCTTTTTCCCATGTTGCAGCGTATGTCTGTGAGAGTATGACCATATTCATTTCCTGTGTTTATTTTTGCATAAACACTGGTGCTTTATTAAAACCATATTAATATACAATCTTTCCCACTAACTCGAAAGCAGTACATGATTAATGAAGCATGAATTAGATGCAAATGAAATCATAACATCTGCATTTTAACAATGTCAAATGACTGATAGTCTGTAACATGCAGTCTAATTACAGTCACAGTCAACCAGTAGAAGTGCTGAGAAATATATCCTGCTATAGAAATAAAACACTGCTCATTTATACTCGGTGCTAATTTATTTCTGACCATCTGTTTTCTTTCACAAACATCTCATTAGTTCTTCCACATGGAAAAATAAAAGTAAGTCTTTCAATATGTTAGCTTATATTTAAATGTATTCACAAATGCACACAACTATATGCATTCATCTGAGTGTACAGTACTTGGACACAGCACACTAACACACATGTCTGTGTAATGGATTTTGAGGACTTTAATGGACTGAAAAGACTGCTGAGAGTTTTGTTTTTTCCACGGGGTATTATGGTCACTCTTTTTTCTTTAAGTCCTGTATTTTCACAGTGAAAATACTAATGGTTTGCATGAACGTGACATTTTGTAGGCTTCATCCCAGATCAGGTGTTTTTTCGGGGGGTTTAACTGAGGTGACAACCAGCACCGTGTGGACAAACAATGGCAAGTTATCTGACTAACTTTAAGAAGATCCCAGTGAGGACGATATTTCATATACAGCTTTCCCCTTTTGTCTCCTATTTCTCGGCAAAGGGAAGATGCAAATGAGCTTCAATCTGCCCCATCAAGGCCTTCCATTACTGAGCAAGTGGTCTGGTAAAAAGAGACCAATTTGGGTATTGAGATGAAAGGCAGACAGAAAAGGACTTGGAACAGGGCCTCTTTAACAGACATGGTTTGGGCTCAGAGATGAGTAATGAGGTTATTTACTTCTCAGCTGGGACGCGCTGCCTGATTTGTGAGATTCTCCAAATACCAAGTGTTCAGTCTGTGACCTTTTTATACCAGCCAGATGTGTCTTTTTAGAATGAAATCACATAGAAAATAACCAGTTTCCATGAACCCAATATAAGCTAATTGTACGTATCTCTATATATGCAAGTGTGTTTGAATATGTTTACATAGGAAATTAGTAGCCCTTCAAAATCTCTGCGTAATTGTGATATGCTCTGAAATGTCAGCAGGGTAGAGATTAGTCATAGACCCAAAAATGACTCGTGATCCTTAATTTGTTCCAATTATCACCCAGTTGCATTTCACATACTGTGTGTGTTCTAAAGATGAATGGTGGATATGCCTTAGTCGACATAATGAATTGAGATCAGTGGCCTCTTTACTACAGTGCTGCTGAAAAGATAATGGGGTAGGTGATACATACTATGTAGTTTTCACTTCATTTTCACAGAGATTTTTCTGTGACGTGACCAGCACATGATTTAGACATTTCCTCTAGCCACCTTTTTTTCCTACTGATAGACACTGCAGACGAAACTGCTCCAAAATTCAATTTCTGGGATACTGTATAAGAAATGTATGGTCAGTTGACATTAACATGGTGGAGGCAGTGATAATAACAAAAAGCCCTCAGATATTGAAACAACTTTTGTTCTTTTGGGCAATGTAATGCAATCAGACATTTGAAAGCTTCATTTATAATACAATTAAGCAGCACAGGCTCGTTCACTTCCTCTGCACTTACAAAAAAATCTATGGCTGTTCGTATTTTTGTGCATGTGCAGAGGCTTGTGTTTATGTGTGTGTGGCTGTGGGAGTCTCTGTGAATGCCTGTGTGTGTTTTTACTGTTTCTTTTCGCTCTTAATAGAGGTACCCAGAAAGAGAGTCGGGTGAGAGGGAAGTGTTCTGGGATGGTGGGTTGCTCAGCAACAATAAGGTTTTCTGATTACTGGAGGGACGCTGTGGATCTTGACAAAGTGTGAAAATGAAACACTGAGTGACAGACACACGCACGCATAGGGGAGAAGACCCATAAAATATGTATAGACACTAACAGCATGAAGGGAGCAGCAGACACACATAAACACATGTTACATAGACATCAAGTCATGGATTGTCCTCAGTTGCTCTCAGGCAGTGTTGACCTCACCACACATCTGTTATGTCAACATTTCAGCTTCCACATAAACGTTTCTGAAACACTAACTTTAAAAATGCAGGTTGATATACAGCTATTAGGAAAGAAAAACACTCAGACTGAGATATTTTTGTCCCATCTTGCCGTTGAATTTTCAACATACGTACTGAACTGCTGAGCACCCTCTGACCAGGTTATGACACACAACCACATCCTCTCGGTATATTCTGATCGACTGCAGATTCACTTCTGTTTCATACTGACTTTACTTTCCTGATATGCAGCATTTTTATCTCACTATTTCTTTTATCTTGCAGTATAACTCCTCCAGATATTTCTTCTTTCTTAATCCCACAAGTGTTTGTTTTTTCAGAGAACAACAGCCAGGCGGAAAAAAAATCTGTATCTGAATTTCCAGGTGACATAGAACACTCATATTTTAACTTCTACTGGTAATTTATCATTCAAATGGAGCATGTCAAAGTGTCACACAATCAGTCATAACTTTTCCAACAAAGAACAATGTCATTCATTCAACACATTTTCCAGATATGATTAGAAATTCTGCTGCAACCTTTGTTGGAGACTAGATTTTTTTTTTCTGTGGTACTTTAATGAAAAGAGAAAATATATATTATCATATGGTTGCCTTGGATATTCACAATGTAAATCAGTTAAAGAATATATTAAAATAAGTTATACATAACAGAATTAGCTAAATGAATGATTCATATTTAATAATGTGAAACTCCAAGGAAATTACAGAGCAGTGGAAAATTATAATCCATTTATCTGTGAATCATTCTGCTTTATGTGTGTATTATATTAGTAATACATAGAACACAAAAATTGGATTCCAAATGAAGAACCTCAGAGTGACCCAAATGCATAAGCAGGTAAAAGATTAATTTGGTCTTTAGTTCATTAGTCACACACACATTCACATGCAAACACACAGAACAATCTCACTTCCTCATTTTCTGGACTGATTGCATGACCCTTTTGTATATTTGTCATTGTGCAGTGTTCACATATGAACTCCAGCTTCAGAACTGACTCAGTCATTAGTTAAACAGTTTCAGAAAACCATCAATTAAATTTTGTCAGCAACTGAGCTGAAAAACCTTCTGGAAGCTGTGCTGTTTTGAGGTGTGCCTGTGTTCATACCTGAGTCTATGGTATTCACACCCCATGAAAAGAGTCTGTCACATCTTTTACTTTCATTTGTCTTTTATTCAACAGATAATGAATTAAAATTCTAAAAAATATGACTCCAATATGCAGAAATATATAACATATGCACTGGATTTGCTTTTATGCTGCTGATTTTCATTTAAAGAGTTTATTGAATATTGAATACTCATGGTTTCAGATTAGAAAATACTAAGAGATTCTTTGATTGTGCAGTGAAAAAAAACATTATGTTATTTAACAAAGGTAAAATGTAAAGCAAGTATAGACAAGAAAATTCTTGAGCTCACCTCAGTGCTGCGCTGCCTTTTCAGTGTTGACTGCCCCCGCTACTGTGCTCTGCTCCCAGAGTGACTGGAACCACAGAGTGTGTGTGTGTGTTTGTGTGAAATGAATGTGTGTGGGAAGGAGAAATGAGAGAGGGAGAGAGAGGAAGACTTACACAGAGCTCCCTCTCTCTCTCTTTTTTTTTAGCAGCCGTGTCTTCTCCTATTATTCTTTGCTATTTCTTTGGGGTAATTTGCTCTATAAATTATTTTAATAGCTCTTCTGTTCTTTCAGCGTGTATTCTAACTCACGTTTGCCAGCTGCTCCTTAACAAATTGTAGCCTTTGGAGTACGGGCAGTGTTGGGAGAATAAGCCGAGCAACCTGTTGCATTCAGTGCAAATGAAATCATTGCCAAATAAGACCAGCTTCTAGACAGGAATGAAATGTGAAGGTGTGTGTTGTATGAATAGATAATTGAAAGTTGTTTCCTGACATAAATGCTTCGGCATCTAAACTATATGTAAGGCAGTTGAATAATTAAAGATTTCCTTAGAACTTATAACTGGATGGCTTTAGGGTAAAGCTCTGAGAATTGGCAGCAGATGGACTTAAGTGATGTCAATGACCCGACAGGTCACAAAAATTTCTAAATCTATCTCTCTATTTCTGGTGTAGCCTTTTACTCAGCCTTTTGTATGTATTTTTTATGTGCTTTGGCGGCTGGTTTGGCTCTTTCCTTCCTGCTGTGAGATTCATCTCCTAGGCTTCAGGCTAAGATTAATAAGTCATCATCCTATCTCTCTTCATACCTTTTGTCTATTTTGTCCTCCCTTTTCCTTATCGGTCTAGTCTCGGCCTGTCTTTGGCTCTGTCTTCGCCTTCATGGCCTTGTTCATATCAAAGCTGATCCTAGATTTAATGTCCCCCTTTGTTTTTTCCTCTATGTTACTGGCCATCTTTTATATTTCTTTGGCTCTGTCTCTCTTGGTCAGATTCATTTATCACATGTTTGGTTTTTTCATGTTTTCTTTCTTTTTTCCTTTACATACTCCTTCAGGCTCCACCCTTATTTCTCCTTGTGAGTCACAGTAACAAGGTTCCACTTTTGTTCCTCTACATATAACAATGCGATAACATATCTTTCTTTATCATTTTCTTTCTTCTCTCCTACTCCCCTTCTTTTTACATCTATCCACCTGTCTCACTCACCTCACCTCGCAGAAACAAATTATCTCTTATACCAACGTCACCTCCATATTGTGTATAACACCTGGCTTATAGTGTGATTGAGCTCAACTGTGTCACCATGACAACAAAAAATGTGCTTGACTTTGGGGTATTTACCTGTTTAGGACTCCGACTTTCAAATCAATGGTGCAATTTCTCATTTGTAGGTGATGGTTTGTATCACTTCTGAACTACACCATAGTTGGTTGCTTCTTGGCTTCAGGAAACAGCCAACTATGCTGCATCTGGGCTTCAGCGTTCCCATGTTATAGATTAAGGAAAGGACCATTTATTACAACTGGTCATGTTTAAAATAACTAGTTGGCAGAGGTACCTCAAATTCCATTAGCATTGTAATAGACATTTTTTTGTTATGGGAAGTTAAACCACAGTTCCCAGTCTAGGTCAACAATGTGTTTAAAACATGCAACATCTTGATAAGATAAGATGAAGTAATGCCAGGGGAACTGAAAAAGAAAAAATAAAACGAAGTAAAAGAAATCAGATCTCTACCACCCTCTTTTGGATTTGCAATGTCATGACATTAACTTTATGGAAATGCGTCACTTAGGTTAAATTCTGCAGGCAAGCACAAGCACCGCAAACTAAGCCAAACTCTCACTACTGAGAAGTAAGTCATCTATCTGAGTGATGGATGAATACCATATCATAACACATCAATAAGGTGTTTGTGCTACAGGTGGCTCAGAAAATGTGTGCTGACAAAGCAACATCTGCTCCCAAAATGATGGATGGTGACCAGACACCTGTGACTGCTGTGTGGCATTTACCACCTTAAGCTCATTTTCTTTAACCTTTTTGAGGTTAGCTAATATATGGTGAAAGCAAGCCTTGTAAGGGAACACACATTTAACATTAAACACTGACAATCTATCTTTTTTGTTTGCGTGCCAAGTTGTGACCCTGTAATCGGACAAGAGTCATTTTTACAAAACAGCCTTTTTGTCCTTAGTGCTACTACTTTTTAATTCTGTTTAAATGGTGAGGGCTAGGAGGAGCAATCACTGTTATTGATGCTTTATATATCATGGTCATTATTCCAGACATATTGCATAAGAGAAATGGAAATAATACTGAATGCAAGCTATCAGTCGTAAGTGAAAATGTCAACTAGAGGGGGCAATAACTCAAGTCACGTTGCAATTATTCAACACTAGAAGTCATAAATAGGTGACATTAATACATATAAGAAAATATATACATATATATGTATATATATAAAAAGAAAGTTCTATCAAACATGTTTTAGTATTTTGGGTTTCTTTGAGACAGTCTTTGTGAACAATGTTTAAAAGACGCTTATTGCCAGTTGTCATGTATTGGGGATGCTGTGAATATAGGAGGCTGGTGGTTACCATGGCAACATCATGTGAGGTATACTATTAAGGTGAAACATATTTGGTGGGAGTGAACTTGTTTGAAAGCTCAGATATAACTCCAGCTCGGTACAAATAATTAATTTAATGCATGAAATAACAAATCGGCATCTAGCCTAATCCTTCTTCTTGTCCTTGATGTATGTTAAATAATGAACAGCTGGCTTGGCCTAAAAGAAGACATAAAATATTTAACAAAGATAAAGCAGTGCTCCAAACTACATCTTCAACTGGAAACTTTACAGTGTAATACTTATGCAGTACTTGATGAGCATTTTTAAAAGTGCTTATTTCCTTTCTTGAAACAGAAACAACAGAAATACTACTGTTTCACTGTGTGATTGGTGTAGTTTCCAAGTATGTTTCTTGTGGCAGATGGAGGAAAAGGGGAAGGGAGCACAAAGCAGGGGCGAGTTGAGGCTTTCTATAAATGAACATGACATCAAGCTGTTTTTTCTGATGTTGCATTGTAACACTTTTGATTTTAGCAGCTTGAGAGATGATACAAACAAAAGAGGAGATGAGGGAAGACTAAGAGAGAGACAAGAGCTCTGGCAGATAGTCGATGAAAGTCATCCAAGGTTGAAAAACTACATTTACAGTGTGGTATACAGCACATATTTTACATTGAAAATATTTATTGTATTGTCATCATTCAGTCACAGAAAAATTTATGAGGCCACCTATGTTTGATTCAATTTCTTGTTCATTTTAATGCCTGGTACAGTTATTGGGTAAGTATTTTTTTGGTGGAGTTGTTTACACACACACACACACACACACGTATCCAAGGCCATGGTTCTCGACCGGAAAAAGGTGGCCTGCCCTCTCCGGGTTGGTGGGGAGTCCTTGCCCCAAGTGG
>JAPTGZ010000002.1:23503948-23514101 GCA_029814645.1 Fowleria isostigma
AGGCAGAGGGGTCCGGTGCCTTGTGGATTGGGCAGCAGACCAAGGCGGGGGCCTTGGCGGTCCGATCCTCGGTTACATAAGAACACATTGAGTTAATTTGCCGTCTACATTGTAGGACCTGTGATGTGACTATTGCGCACATTTACATTTCGATCACGATGCTCAAACGATATATTGTGCAGCTCTAGTTGCCATTTCTTAGTTTAACATACATCATTACATAATCTGCACTGGATTAAATCTGTGCTGTTCAGGCTTGACATGACATCCTATTCTAAGTATGGGACACAGCTCTAATAGTATGTGGTATGAGTGCCCAACCTGGTTATTATCACACCAACGCTGACCCTAACACATCACAACCTCTGCCACGTCCCACGTACACACCCGTCCACATGGGTGGGCTGGTGGATTAAGCAGGACAATGGGCCTGTAATCAGAACTGTACTCTGTCAAGACCCCACTGATAATACCTCTGTGTGTTACTGCCTAATCCCTCCCCCCACATGCTAAATTCGCTGTGTGCCACATGCTAATCCTTCCCTCCAGCACTCATAACTTCTATTGTAATTAACAACCGCATAGCTCCACTGAATCACAAAGAGATAATAAGAGAGACAGAGGAAGTAAAGGGGTGGAGAGATGGATGAGAGAAAAGTTTGCTTGGGGTGGAGAAAGTAGCACCGAGGAGACACTAGCGGGACAAGTGTGTATGTGATGTGAATAGCAGCAATAAAAATAACCCAGTTTTTTAGTCAGCGGACGTTTCCTGTTATCGCAGCAGTCAGTTGTTATCAATTTAGTCTCTGCTTGTCAACATCAGTGCATTGCTTTGATCATCACTATATTGTATTTATTATAGTGCACTCAATTACTAGTGTGCATTGGAATAGCTTTGTAACTTACGTAGTTTAACACTTTTTGTGCCCTGTTTAATATGTACAATGGAGTGTTAGCTGGACAATTTTCATGCAGAGTGCATTTTCAACCATTTCGAAAGAAGGTGTAGAAAAACCGCAACCAATTTAGCAGATGGAGTGTTTTCCTAAACATAAAGAATCAGGTTTTTGACTACCTTTAAAGTTTGGGCTTCGCATGAGTTGGAAAACATTATTATTACTAGCCTTGAATCAATTTAAACTGTGATGAAAAACAACCGCTACAGAATAATACAGAGGATAAGGCAAAAGGGGATAGAAATGTCTAGTTACGCGGAAATGCTTTTGCATTAAGGAAAAGGGAAAGGTAAAAAGAAAGCTTTCAAGGGCATCTTCTTATTGTGTACAAAATGTACATTCAGTATAGACCTAATCATTGCATTTGACAAACCAATGAATACTTTTAAATGTATGGATGTAGGTGAGGTGTAGTTGAAAGCATCTGAAAGACTGATGCAACCTAATTTGTTTGTGAAAGACAGGCCTTGTATAACAATATGTTCTATGAAAAAAAAAACAACAACTTTATTCTTATTACATTTCAGTTGTGTCCTCAAACTGGACTAATGTATGCAAGAATTATGCCTCCATCATTCAGAAACAGTTCAAATGAGAACTGAACTGCTGGTGACAACAACTGGAAGGGAAACTAGTACAAGATAAGATGTGAATATAAACCTGAACAAACATCTACAGGTGCATTTATTCTTTTCATATTGTATGTTGTCTACTCAAGAATTCAGAAATCTATACCGTATTGTTTGACACAAAATATAAATAAAGCTGTTTGATTTGATGAGCCTTGTTCATCCTAATATTTCTCTTCTGTGTCCATATCCTGTTGTTTTCTCTTAAATTTGAAATTCTTCCTCAATATGTTCTCCCTCCCCTCATCTCTCCCCCTCTTTTCCTTTCCTAATCATGTCATACCATGCTTTCTAATGCTGTCTCTTACTTTGCTTTCTTTGTTTTCCCTGATACATTTCCATTCATTTCCTCCTATGGTTGTAGGCTGTATGAGGGGAAGGAGCAGGCAGAGTTTGAAGACTCGCTAAGGAGACTTTTTGAGTCCATCAACAGCCTGATGAAAACAGACTACACCACCACTTTGCTGAACAGGGTAATCACACACACTCACCCACACCCATACTTTACCTCGGAATATTCCTCGCCACGTTTTCCCTCATTTGAATCCTTTTCTCCTTTCTCCCTTCTTTTTATGTTTCTTTTTTGACTTTGCATAGTCTCATATTTTCTTACTTCTGCTTCTTTAATGTGAACTTTTGGTTCTTCTATATTTGTATTCTGCTGCTCAGTGACTTTCTCACTACAAAGAGACGTATAAATTGACAAAGTACCAAAAATGTAAGGAGGTGCACTGTGAAAAATAAAATATCTCTTTTTAACACTTGTAATTAGGGATGTAAGAAAATATTTTTGCAATATATTGCGATATTTCATTTCACGATGCTGTACTGGTATCGTGAAATGAAATATTGCGATATTTTCTTGCACCCCTAGCCATACGAGATCTACTGAAACACAAGAAATCGGGGTAATAAGTACTGCAAAAGTACCATTGTGATATTGTAAGTCATGCATGTTTTTTAAATTGATAACATTGTCCACTCTGCATTTTTTTCACAGCTAATAGAATATGAACATTTAAGCAGGATCTTAAACTGTAATATCTGTAAAACCTTATTTTGTTTGTGTATTTATTGTGTGTGTGTTCTTTGTACAGGTAATGCCAGATGTTTAAATTATATTTATCCAAATTGTGCACTTTAAGTTTTTATGGAGGAAAGTTTTGTGATATAGAATTAAATCCTGTTCTAGTCAAATAAAAATTTGTTAAGTATCTGTGCATATTTTTGGTGTAATTCAATTTCCACAGGAAATGATCTTTTAAAAAAAGAAACAACGCAAACAAAAAATTATCACCTTGTTAAGAGTATCTGATGTATCACGATATGTCATATCGTGATCCCAGTATCGTGATTTGTATTGTATGGCCAGGTTCTTGCCAATACACACCCCTACTTGTAATGAAGTCCCATTTGATGACAAAGTCACCTTAAATTCACCGACATCTACCACAGGACTTAAGAGTTTAATTTATTTGTGGTCTGTGTCACCAGGTCGCGGCTCTGAAATACCTGCCAACTGTCCTTCATGATGTTGAGAAAGTTTTTGATGGCAAACTCCTCAGGTGAGCTTACGTTAATCCCCCCCCCACTCACCCCCACTGCACGCGTCTTGTGCACATAGGATTTATGGGAGCTTTCATGGCAGTTTTCTACTGTGCTTTGTTGTGACCCCCAATCTACTGTCCCACACACACTTCATCCCGGGGGAACCTTTTCTTCTTTATCAGGTGATAAAAATCTCATCAAACTGGCACATACACAAGGACACACACTCCAACACACTTTGCAGCTCTCCCACGTGCCCCCGAGTGAACCGACAATTTTAAACAAAAGCCATTTGAAGCTCTTCTCTTACCTTTGCTCTCTGTCTACAGCAGAAACAAACAGCTTGAATGGTTTGTTTAACCTCTCTTTGACCCTGAAGCTCTTTCACAATACTTATTTAGCCCAGGAAATGACCCCAGTGCACACACTTCACTTTTTGACAAACTACACCTTTCTGGCAGTTTGTTTATCCATACAAATTGCAAAGATCCATTTTCTTGTCCTGACAATTTTACTTCACAGAAAGAATAATTAAAGTCCTCTTGACTCTCCACATTTCAAACACTTGTATTCTCGTCATTTTTCTCCTCACCTGTCTGGGACTTGTGTGTTTGTGGGTTATTCACATCTGCCACATCAGTCCCTCAAGAGGCTACATGTCAACACAATGTCACAAAGGTGCAACCTCTAACACCTGCCCTGCTGAAACTCAAATGCGAATACACACACATACACAAGCAGAAAGGTAATGAGGGACACAAAGTTAAAAGTCCGCGCACATCCTCTCACTTTCAGGCTACCTTACTCTAACACACAGCTTCACCCAACTTTATTGTCTTTCTTCTGCACTTCATTACACACAACTAAGGAAACACGCACAAACATACCGAGCCATCTGAACTTAAAAGCAAGGTCCCCATTGCATTCTTGATCAGAAGTGCCCGAGGCAAAGTTTCCAAAACCAAGCTGCGTGAATTCCAATCACAGTGCATGAGGTGGACATCAAAGCTTTGTCTCATCTTTTCAATGGTCACACTGATATTCCTTGTAGTCTCACCTGAAGTGTGATATGTGCGGCGGTGCAAGAATAGGCACTGTCAGTTAAGCTTGTTTGTGTCTGCGCCGTGTCCTTTGTTTGTCAATAGGGTATAGACTGACATTTTGGCTTTTAATTAGATTCAGTTTAGATTATTAGAGTGCCTGATAAGTTTATTTTGCGACACTGTGTCCCAGCATGTCATCAAGGCAGCTTATGCACATTAAATGTCATACAGTTTTTTTTGTTAACTTTTGAGTTTGGGAGCAGAGGTGGAGAATTTCATTCCTTTATACAATTATTGAAAGTGCCACTGCAGCCTGTATAGAATAATTTAAGGAGACAGAAACAAAGTGGGAGACAGGCGAAAAATAAAGACATAGGGGTTGCCATGCTCTAAGCATTCAATCTCTCTAAGTAGCTTCAGGGCTTGCAACCAGGCAGTTTAATTATTCAGAAATTGAATTTGGGGCAGAGGATGACTCAAACCTGTGTCTTCATTAGCAAGCGTTTAGGCTCTACCTCATTTGTTTTCATGGTACATACAGTGCTCCACTCATTTTGGTGCTGTACCCTGATACGAGCTAATAGTTGTTTAAATGGATGCTTATGTCCAAAAAACATGCTTGAGTTTTTAATCTTTTCATTAATTATGCACTTGATGGGAGTGGCTTTATAATTGCAGACAATACTTTTTCCAAACATTCAAAAATGTAGTTTTTGGTTTTAAAAATCATATTTATTGCACTGTTTAAAAATAAAAAATCTTTGTTGCTTTGCAGCTATAATGATTTCACCCATTAATTTTGACTCTCTTGTTTTTCTCTCGACAGTCAGTTGCTGCATGACTTTTATTCCTGCATCCCTCCTGAAAAACTTCAGAAACAGAAGGTGGCATCCATGACTGAAATTGTCAGCAGCCAACTCTTCCAGAGACAAGGTGTGTAAATGACTTCAGTTACAGACTCCACACTGAGCTACTTTCCAACAGGGGGCGCTATGAAGATCCAGTCAAATGTACAATGTCCCAGAGTGACTGTGAGCCCATTTTGTTTAGAATCTCACAGAGCATTAGTTGCTTCTCACTTAAAGGTTCAGATTACATTAAAAGGTCCATTATACACTGAATAATTCTAGCCCAGCAAAAAAATCAGACAGCTGTTCCCCACTGTGCTTTATTACCAATAAAGTGTGGTACTAATACCTCAGGGGTAATGTTGCATTTCCTTTGGGGCAATCCAGTAAAGCAGTCCAGATAAAAGCTTCATCCAAATATAGTAGTGCTCATGCATTAATGTTTTAATGTTTTAGAACATTTACTTCAGGGTACACACAGTACATGATTGCTATACCATTGCTTTGAAAGTGTTCACCATATCTAACAGTAATTACTAAAGTTTATATTGGGTAAAAAAGAACGAATAATTAACTTACTTTAAGATGATTCTTCAGTCATCATATAGTATTATTGAAGAATACGTGTATATTTGTGTTTAATTTGCTAAACAATTGTTTCTTCAGGAGCTTTTTTTCTCTTTAGATAAAGGTATAATATATGATGCTATGGTCACGTCCACTGACATTACAATCACTGAAGGGCACCCGAGTCACATACCATGTTATTACAATCAGTGCAAGTGGCACCTGTTGATGTGCCATCCTGCTAAAGATTACTGCCTGTAACTCTTAATTCGAGCAAGCAGACTTGAGACTACAATGACTTCACCTAAAGCAGATTATTTTGGAAAAAGCTAATAGGTAGCAGTATGTTTTTGTTTTCTTTTGTCCTTGTAGAATTGATATTCCTCCCCACCCAGAGAGAAAATGTCCATGAACTTTATTACATGAAAACAATGAGCGCACATTTCACGCATCAGTAAGGGTTGGCGCTGAATATAGAAAAAGATAAGAATAATCCATATTAATGACACAAGGAACTGCTATTTGCCAAAGAACACTTGGCAATGTTGCCAAATTTTTGAGACAGATAAGACAGGAAGTGTTTCCAAAACACTGTGGTTTCAGAGTCATTAATGTGTCACTTTTCACATCGTGCCTCCTCTACTTATAAATGATTTTCGCTAAATTTGGTGCAATTGCCTTTGGCACGATTTCATCTGTGTTGTATCTTTGAAGTATCTCACACATCAGTGATCACCAACTCTGCACTGGTCTACTTTCCCCCTAACTCTGTTTAGACCTGTTATTTCTGTCTAATTTGCTTGTAGTGGGCTGATAAGTGGTAGCTTCCCCCTGCAGAGGACTTCACTGTGATGGATAGATTGGGCCAAAGTTGTGCCTCTGTATAATGCAGACTCGATAAGAGGAGCCGTAATCGGCCCTCTGCAGAGCAAACCAAAGAATTGGATGTAAACTGCGAGTGACTGTGATGGACAAAATTGGGTTTCAGGCAGACTTTGTGCAGAGTGAGGGGATATGTGCCAGCCTGTGTTAGACAGACTACGCAGATGCACCGTCACATCATGCTATGCTTCATGTGTGCGGGAATGAATTCTCACACACAACCTGCAAACACATCTGTGTGTATTTGTTTCAGAGTGACTGATGACATTATATCTGGGTGATTGCATTTCAGCGTTTGTGCTGTGGTGCATGCTTAATGGCTATGTGCACTACCTTGAGTGTTGTTTTTGCATAGTGTCACAGGTCCACCCATCAGTCAGGCTCTGCCAGAAAAGCCAGTAGCCAGTCTGGGATTCAGGCCTTCGTATTGATCTTTGCCCATATGATTGATTTCTCAGGGATCAAGACGACAGGCTCAACCCACTGGCTAGCTGTCAACATGCTAGGAGGGAGAGAAAGGTGAAAGAGTTGAAAGAAACATGAGAGCGAGTGGTAGAGATAACAAGTAAAAAAGAAAGGAAAGACTATGGCATCATTCCAAAATGCTTGATATCTGTTTTGGCAAACAAAGACCTCTGAACTGTCAGTCAATATGCAACAAACAAACGACTGACCTGCAACCATTGAAGAGGAATGGCATCTGAAATGAGCTCCTCATTGTCAAACAGTGTTCAGCACAAGAAAGGCAATCTGTGTGTTTTAAAGGTGATGTTTTTGAAATGTCTCCTTAGAAATGTCACTTAAATGCAAAATTTGAGACAGCATCATGCAGAGTGAGGGTGGAAAACAATAACAGAGAAAAAAATTGCAAAAGTAAGAGACACTTGAGAAATGAAAAATCAAACAAATGCTATTAAGAAAGAAGACAGAAGAATGACGTGATGATTAGTAAAGCGGGGACCAGGGCTGAGGGTTGGTATAATGATAGGAAAGATGGATGACTGGGGAATGTAAAAGGGAAAAGGCTTGGCAAAGGTTGAAAAAGAGAGCTAACAAGGGATTTGAGACAGATAAAAAATAGACTAAAGGTGGATGGGTGTGCTGAAATAAAGCACAAAACCTTACGGAGAGTGAAAAAGTAAGAGTTGGTAGGAAGATATTGGTCTTGTTTTGCTATTAAACTGTCCAAACATGATTCATGTAAAACCAGCTCACATTTAATCTCTCAGCAAACGTGCATGTTGTTGGTCAACAACACCTAGCCCCTCCTCTGTCTCTCTTCTCTGCCATCCTCAGTGCTCATATTTATTTATTCGTCCATTTATGCATTGGTCCATTCCTTCTCGACCCTTGCTTTTGTAAATGAGCCCTGACACTTAGTATAATTGAGATGCATTTTAGCATCGGGATGCTAATCACAAGGCTTGTAAGCTGGGATGCTATTCGTCCAGGAGGCTGAAATATGTGGGAGAGCCAAATTATATATTTATAATGGCTAATGGCCCCCGGTGTCCTATCACTGCTCTGCAATACATATTTAATAACCCCACCTGTCTGTCTGACTGTCGGTCGGAGCAGGCTTGCCAAGCTCACTCTCCTGGGAGAAATGTCAAGCCACTGACAGTGTAGGGGGAGATTAGATGATGGAAGGGGATGCTGTACGTGAGTGTGTGTGTCTGTGTGTCTGTGTGCCAGTTTAAGATGGGGCATCATTTGCTTGACATAGAGTAAGATATAGAGATCCCAAGGGTCATTATTTTCAGCTTTTACAGTACATAAGAAATATATTATGTGTTACCATTAATTCTGGATGGAATAAAAACTAAAGCAAGTAATTATTGCAAAATCTGGTGAAAATAAAATTCCAAAGTACACAATTGGATATTATGTAAATATCTTTTTTTTTTTTCTTTTTCTGGAGTTGTGCATAACATGCAACAATAAACATATGTTGTTTTTTTCTTCTCACATTGCAGTCATGAATAATTTTCTTTGGTGTCCACAGAAAGAAAACAATGTTGACTGCAAACTATGGTGGTCAGCATCATCTTTTATGAGAGGAGACATAAAATTCAGATGAAATTGGTTTAAATTAATGTAAAAGAATATTTGTAAATCATTATATTCTTATTTTATTCTTACATTCAGTGAAAATCTCAGCAAAATGAAACAATGCAGCGATGTATTGTTTAATATGTAAATTTGATGAAGAACTGGTTTGAAATAACTGTACTGCATCACATTTGGTTGTTTTCTTGTTTTGTTTGGAACTACAAGTAACCTTAGAAAACTAGCTTCATTCATTGTCTCAGCTGGTCCTTCTGTTCAGAATGTATCTGTGGCACGTTCTCTCTCCTCCATATTTGTTTGTTTTCTGTTGGTGCAGATTTCCTGCCCGTATCAGTGCCATGTGGAAGAATACAAACTGTGTGGAAATGGAAAAAAATATTACTAATGTCATTCAAGACACGCTGTAAACAGTGGAACATAATATGAAACAATGGACATTTGATTTAGTAATCACATACTGTACACTGTTATCATTGAGCCCAAGCCTGTTTAAAGTAATATATACAGTATATACAATATTTGAGGTTGTGTGTCTCGAAGGCATGTGCTTAGCTCTCTTATGACTGTTTGCATCTATGAGCTCTGTTTGAAGGGATTGAGGTTTTTTTTTTTCTCTTACGCAAAAATGCTCTTCTGATTTATTCAGCATACGCTGGTGGGATTAGGGATCTTGGCAAGCACATACTGTATACACACACAAATATTCACAATGCACACATGCACATGTTGGCACACATGCACAGGCACGCATGCAGCATCCTGTCATATGGATTAATCTGGTTTTGTGGCAAAATTAAATTTACAAGGCGCATTATGACTCAATTTAGGCAAATTATAATGTGACCAGGCAATCACTGTGACAGATTGAAAGCAGCAACACTGATAAAGGCAAAAAACAACAAGAGATCAGGGAGAGCAAATCGCAGCCTGACTGAGGGATAAGTCTGTCATTTTGTTTGCCCACTCATTTCCCAAAGCTGTTCAAACTCCCTGATTCAGTACACTAACCCTCTATATCTTCTCAGCTAGGCTATATTTTTGCCTCCACTGGACAGCAGGAGAAAGACCTGTTTTTACATCATGTGATTCCAGTGATTCCCCTAAGTTTGTCGAAGACTCGTGCATTTCCGGGGTTTCTTCCACAAGGACACCTAAAACATATAGGAAAAAATATATGTATGTAATGTCAATTATCATTTTTTTCCTCTGTTATTGGTAAACATTGATTATTGATTGGTATGGTATTGGTATTGTTTGGGATTACATGACTGATTGTCATTACCATATCTGTGTATAAAATGTTGGAAAAGCTAAATCAGATCATACACATACAACACTCAAGAAGCTGAAAAACAAAACTTTCTAAAGAAGTCTACTGGTGACCAACTACAACCATTAGATCTGAGAAAAGCCATTTAGTTCATTTTGATTCTCTCTACATTGATTTTACATTAGTTTGACTTACGTGAAGCCCAAATACAGTCGACCCCCGCTTCTTCGGACTAATACGTACCGGGCCATGTCCGGACATTAAAAAAGTCCGGACATTGAAAATTGCACGCACACATACTCCTAGGCTACAATATGGTACAATATGCATATGCAGTATA
>JAPTGZ010000002.1:23529996-23552589 GCA_029814645.1 Fowleria isostigma
AGCACACACACATACACACACACACACACACACACACACACACACACACACACACACACACACATATATAAAGACAGTACAAAAAGTGGTTTGTTTGAAACTGAACTACAGGCCTTTTTACCTACTTCTGCTATTTTTGGCCTTTCCCTGTTCGTTTTTCTGCTTTGCTGATCAGCTCATACAAGGACATGCACAAGCACAACACACATATGTATTTAGGTCAGATTATTCTAATGATGTCATACACACACACATGCATAGATGTAGCCTGCAGCATTATTGTTAAGGTGTGTTTGGCCATGGCAGATGCTCCTCCACTGAGTAACTTCCCCCAGGTAAGTCTGAGTCAGCTGCCAGTGACCAGCCTGTGTATGTGTGTGCATGGTTGCTTATATGTTTGTGTGTTTCTTCCTGTTTGTGGAGCCTTGACTCTCACTGTAAAGGTGCGTATTTTGCATACGCATGGATGGGTTTAACAGAGGCCTTTGCCCTACTTTAAGTAAGTGTCATCAGTCAGATCACAGCGCAATGGGTTAAATACTTTTCATATTAAAGATATTTTACACCACTTAGAATAGTATTTGAAGTCCTATACTTGACTAAAACAATTTTAAAAAGAGTTTAAATAGTCTGGATTATTCTATTTGGGGTAATTTACAGTGTTCTTTAAGAATAAGGCTGCTATTGCCTGACAGTTTCACTTGGCATAATCCACCTCTTCATGCGTCTGCACATTTTAAAAATCACCCTCACTACATGAAACAACAACATTTCCAGCCACTGCTTGGTGAAAAAGGCAAGATTTAATACAAATTTTGATTATGCAATAAGGCAGACTTGCTTTTTCTTTAGTGCACATGTATCCATTTGAATGTTAGAGTTCACTCCCCATCTCGCAAATGTTCCACTATTACAATCTCTACCCTTGACAGTCTTTTGCAAATGCACCATTATTGTGTCTTTGGCCCAGCACTCCCAATGATAATTGTGATTAGTTTAATGAAATCCAAAATGCCAGAGAGTATTTTTTTACGCCCTATTCCAGAATGAAAATGAGTTCAGTCTGACCTTAACCCAATTTCAAAATGAAAAGGGTTCCTTGTTAAATACACCAACATTTATCAGTATTTCTTGTGATCATTCCTTTAGTTCTAGTTCTTCTATTAAATTATTTGAAAAGACTGTTATGATACAGATGTGAAAAGACACCATATTTCCTCCCTGCAGTTTCAGTTTACATACTATATTTATGAACTGTGTAAATGATATGAATGTATAATTTTTCCTTGGATGAATTAAAAAGAGAGGAAGCAGGCATATGGCCGCAAGAGGAAACATGAAACTCTGCCTTATCTGCAATGTTACTCTCAGGTTTACCTCTAAAGGGTATGAATTACACAGTAGACTGGAATCTATTATGAGAGCTACAGTGATATGGGGGGGTCACATAAATGGAAATTTCTGTATATAGTGACAAGAGTGATTTTAGAGTTGTTTGCACCTTTATGCCTCGGTTAATACTCAGTATGTTTGTGTTTAATTCTGTTGTCAGTTAGTATGAAAAGTGATGTATCTTTAAACTAGTGTAATTTATATAATAATAATATTTCACTCAAGAATGGTTGTGGAAAATATAACGAATTCAATATACAGTCATGGAAAAAATTATTAGACCACCCTATGTTTTCTTCCATTTCTTGTTCATTTTAGTGCCTGATACAACTAAAGGTACATTTTGTTTGGACAAATATGATTGCAACAAAAATAGCTCATAAGAGGATAATTTAAGAGCTGATATCTATACATTTTCCATGGTTTTCTTGATAATAACCAAAATTACATAAGTTCTTACATCAATAGCTATGGCATTGTACTGAGAAAAACATTTTTTTCAGACATTTTATGTTTTCTTTTTTGTCTGTTTTTATCACATAATACACACAGGAGTTAGTACTTGGTTGCATAATCATTGTTTTTGATGACTGGTCTAATAATTTTATCCACGTCTGTATATAATGTGCTCATTTATAGAACATAGACTGACTTCCCAACACTGAGTGACTTTTAGCGTCCTTGAATAGGAAACAGGTCCCCTTTGTTTCCCTCCGGGCAGATGGTAGAAAAGAAACATGATAGAAAAGTGGCTTCAAAGGGATGGAGTAGATGGAATAAAAGTTCACATGTCAACAGATTTGCAGTTCAAGTGTCCTGACCGAACATGATTAACTGACTATTCTTTCAGGTCTTGACTTCTGAACGGTGAACAGATTTTCACATTCAGAAAAAAAAAATCACTCTCCTTTTTTCATTGGTCTGCAATCCATCCATTTGATACCGCAATTAAACTTTGTATTATGTGAGTGAACATATTCTTTTCACAGTGAGGAGAGAGTTAATGCAAAGGGGAAATGGCTATAAAGCAAACCTGAATAGTCTCAGTAGCTCGGTTGTGAAAAGTTCCCTGGAAGGAGTGTCAAGAGTTATGACTGAGTTAACACGACTCACACAAGTCCTGCATCTGTCTGTTTTAAGTTGAAGAAAGCTGTCTGCTTACCATAGTTTTTCTCCATTGCTGTCTGTCAGTGTGGTTTTATGACCTTGTTCTATTTGTGTGTGTGTGTGTTTTTTTTTGTTAGGGGGGCACTTTTCAGCATATCCAGGACATTGTAGTGACTCTGCTGTCCATCATCAACAGGACAGTCATCACGATGGGTAGAGAGCACGCCCTCATCGTAAGTACACACTCCACATAGGCTTGTTTTTCTCTGATTGACGAGTATGTCTTTGCAGACTCTTTTGTCTTTTTCTCCTCAACTGTAGTCATAAATGTTAAAATGGAAAGTATTTTGACACAGTTCCATCCACCTCAGTTTGTTTTGTTCATCCTTAGGCACAAAATATGTTAACAACAGCACATATTGTTTAAAATGCCCACTTTTATTGTACACACAAGAGGAAGATCAAAAGGAGAGGGACATCTTGAGAGCTCACACACTGTTATGAGACGGCTTATAAAATGCAAGAATAGGGCATTTTGGATATGGATTGGTTAATTAGTAAGTGTGGTGTCATCCAGAATTATAATTGGTGGCAATGTGTCAGCCAGAAGGGGCTGAAGTAGGCTCTTGTGAGATTAGTGGTTGGTTACACTCTACACTGCTGCGATGTAAGCACTGTGGAAACTGTGTGTAAAATGATGATGTGGGTTTATTTGTAACAGGGACACAAGATTTTTTACCAATTTCAGAGTTTTAATTTCTGAAACTCAGTATTTTTTTTTTCTTTTTACTGTGATTGTTTTGTCTGTCATTTGTGGTATGATTTGTAAAGGCATTTTTTGATGTGTAGACTTCATAATGCTCTTTAGACACCTTATGAAACTGTTGAGATTCTCTGCTACATTACACAAAAGGTGTAAGCTTAACATATTGCATGTCAAAGTGCATAGTTCTGCATACTTTGCATGTTTTGAAATCAGGGAAAAGTCCATAAATTTATCTTCACTGCATGTACTCAGAATTTGGTTGTGACTTTAGCGACACTGTTACATTTAAGTGACATGAATACAGCCAATAAAAAAGCAGAGAACAGGTGACTTTGTCTACCCCTAGTTTGCACTGTTTCACATTTGGGTTTATAGTACAGTATCTGTATATTTATAGAATTAACCTCTTGTGTTTCCGTGAGTATAGTTAATACTGTATGTGGAAGCCACACCTGCTTGTTTGGCATGTGCAGTGTTTGTATGTGAGCAAAAATCCTTGAAGCAAAATCAGGCTCAGAACATCACACTACCATTTTGGATGGTAATAAAGGAGAGAATCAGTCACTCTGTCAGTCAGCGTTGACAGTATTTTCAATTATCTGACATAGACTGTCAGTCTTTGATCAGCTGCCCATCAAATTGTCTCTTAATGTATTCTTAATACAATCTCAGCTCTCCAAAAGCCTGATATCCATCCAGCGAGCTGTCTTTGTACTCCATGAACTCATCAGTCTGTTTTCCACTCTCAGGGCTTCAGCTGTTGCTACATTCAACTTTTGGCTGTCAAGCCATCAGGTATTGCGGTATGAATTCCTTGGATTTTTAAAGTCATTCCTATTTCCCAGCTTATTGCTGTATTTAGCCAAATGGGATTGTAAAGATTCAGTCCCAGCTGTAGCCATGAATCCATCTTGGCATAAATCCGTTCATACATCTGTCCATCTGTCTAGACAACCACTCAGCCAAGTGACAAACATTGGGCCGTCTGTCATCCAAAGTGTCAGTGCTTGATCACTCGTACAGAATTATTATTACAAACCGTTGTCCTCACTTTCAGTCAAAAGTTAGTCACAAAGTACAGTAGCTGCTAAAGTCTGGCTCCTCTTCCCTTCCTGTGATTCCTGCATTTGCATTCGGTCCCCAGGTGTTTGTTTTTTCAGAGGCTCTCGGCTATAGAACACGTGCCATTGACAGGGATGCTGCATGGAAAAATATCCCTCCTTTCACGAGACTTATACATGCTGTACCCCTGGAGGAAACAGATACTTGACTGTAGAACCGTTGGGGCCCACGGTATGCTTAAACATAATCCACACCTACAGTGTATGAATGTGTTGCCCAGAACTGCTGTTTCTTCCAAAGCTTAGAGCCACCAGAAACATTTTTTGCGGAGTTTCTTAACACGTGCCTTGGTACTGGTACGGCCAGAGGAGGAGGTTGGCATGGGTTTGGTCAGAGTCGGTGCAGGCACATCATACTCTCCTTCCAGCGCCTCCATAACCCCCTGGAAACGTCCCTCCTGCTGCCGGAAATCATGCTCCACACTGAGGAGGAGAGAAAGAGCGAGCCGTTAAAAGGGAAGAAGACAGGGATATGGTAGAGGCAGTGGGAGTATAATATAAAGGTTATAGCAGTGTCAAATCCAGTCAAATGTATTTATATAGCTCATTTTTTTATAAAAAGAGATTAGATGTTGGAGAAGAGGGAAAAGGGGAGAGGCGGGGAAGAGAGATGTGAGGACACCAAGTGAGCAAAAAGAGAGATTAGAGACAAAAGAAACTGAGGGAAAGGTAAAGAGTTTAGAGGAACTGAAATGTAGTCACCAAATGCTGACAGGTCCTTAAAGGGAAGTTCCATTTGTGCCTAATGTAGTTTATGTGGACATTCAAAAATGTGTTAAGTAGAGATGTAATGATATGATCATTTCATATCATGAATATTGTCACCAAAATGATCACGGTTATCATTAATATTGCAGTATTGTTGAAATGTGTTCAAACTGTTTAAAAAGTTCTTATATGCACACTAAAATAATTTAAACACATTTCATTTTGAAAAAAAAAAACCTGCACAATGCACTTGCTGTCAACAGAAACATGAAAATATTAACATGTAAACATCAAATATACAAATATATTCAATTTATAGTTGTGGGTGTTGGTCACAGAGATGGCTCATCCAGTTTTTTATTTTTTAAATTGTATTTATTTTTATCATTTTTCATTTCATTTTACTTATTTATGCATTTATTTATTTATTTTTAATTTAGAGAGATGGCTCATCAAATATGAAGTGCTGCCGCCCCCTTCGCAGACGTTTTTTTTAATGCATTTTCTACTAACAGGTTGACCATCTTCAGTTACTTTCCCCTCAGTATCCTTTAAAAATCCAAAATACGTCTAGACCTCCAACTTTGTCCTTTGAGGGGAAAAAAAACACAGAGCGCTGTCTGTGCTAGTGCCTTCTGCCATGTTTTCAGAGGCCAAACATTGCAAACTGCACATGCGCTCCCTAGAGAATGAACAGAATCACTGTGATTTTTTTCAAAGTGCAGTAATCAAACACGATTTTAATGATAATTTGAATTAGGAACAATAATACTAATCGTTGGGAATTTTACCGCGGTTTATTATTACACCAGTAATCGTTACATCCCTAGTGTTACGGTCATATCAGATACTGTTACACCATCAGCGTGCCCACACACATGTACTTTCACATAGGACACAACTCAGCACTCGTTTCACGTCCATAGTATTCTTTTACGCTTCATGCACCAGTAGATCACAGACTGTTGGGATGAGGGAAGTGGGAGGAGAATGAAAAAGAGAGCAGGAGAGGAGAGCATTTGCAAAATGGAGGAGGTAAAGGAAGTAGCAAGGGAGGAACTTTTTTTTTCTCCTCTGATGTGTTCAAAGCAGCCCCTCTTGGCTTTCTTTTTCTATGGTTCCCTCCCTGCCCCCCTCCCCCATCTCTTCCACACTCCTTTTCTCACCATCCCTCTGAAGTGCCCACTGCTGCAGGTCATGGTGTAGTAGACTTTTGAGTTCCTTTTTCCTTTGTTAACTGTGTGTGTTTTATATATATGTGTGTGTGTGTGTGTGTGTGTGTGTGTGTGTGTGTGTGTGTGTCTGTGCTGAGTGGATTATAGGGGTGGAGCTGCATGGGGCCTAGCATCTGGAGTTAATGAGCCACGTGATGAGGCAAGGAGAGCAAAACAACGACACTCTCCCATCCTCTAGCATCCCAATGTCTCAACACACACTCACGCTCACATACACATGTACAAATACATATGTGCTCCCTTGACATTAAACGCATGATTCTTCCACAACACAACACAGTGAGCAGGAAAAACTGCATTCTGGGACCTATAAGAAAGAGGCGAGGCGAGGAACTGACTCATATAGGAGATGGATGGGTGGATAAGAATGGCAAGCTTTAATAAAGCAGGGCAGAGAGGTCACTGAGAATAAAGGAGAAACCCAAAAATGAAGGGAAGTTAAAGGAGAAGAGGATGAATGTCACAAGAGACATGGAGAAAAGAGAGCAGAAAGGTCTTGGCTCTGTGAGCAGTGGGTTAGAGGCAGTGAGAGAGCGGGTGAAGAGAGGGAAGTAAAAGCTCTGGTGGGCACAGAGGAAAAGAGATGGCTGCCATGAATAAATGATAAAGGAAAAGTACCTTGACTCCACATACACATAGACAGATATTGTTCACACACACTCATAAATACATCTATATGAAGATAAAGTGGTACACCTGTCCTACATTCGGTCATTTTACAGTCCGTCTTGTTTTAAAACTGAGGAGTTTTCTTTTTCTGCTGTCTTTTTTTTACACACACACTCTGCCGTTTTATCCTCCTCTTTCAAATCCCGTCTTACTACCTCTCTTTCCTCTGTCCTCATATCTTACTCTGCACTGTTGTTTATGGTATTTCAGCACAGTGGGAAGAAAATGCTGCTGATTTTAATTCTTTCTGCAAGCTGTCATCTTCATCATCTTTGCAGCAGCTATCTCTCTGAGAGCCTGTTAGATTTTTTTTTGTCTTTGACTTAAGGGTACAGAAATGGTTAACGGGTGAACAATTAGGGTTTTGCCAGTAAGGAGATATTGTAAGATTATGTAACCCATTACTCTGCACACACTGGCATGTATATGTCTGTAACAGTGTGTGTGTGTCTGGGTTGTTTGAGGTTTGGGAATAAAACAGGGGGGCTGTCAAAAAGTTTCTCTCCCACTTGTCTCTCATCATACAGATTAATTAGTGCTGACAATGGCAAAGTAACTTCAGGCAGCCAGCCCACATCAAACCTCTTTTTTTTTGCCACAAATCATTAGGATGGATGTTGTAGTCCCATATGTAATCCAGCCCATGCCTCTGTGTCTTTCTTCTTTTATCTGCTGTCCTCTTTTCCTTAGAATCCTCTCTCGGAGGGTTTGATAAGTCTGTTACTGTCCAGTCAAATGAAGATGCTTTTTGTATTGATAAGCTTTTGTGGCAAGTTTATTTTTTATTTATTTATTTATTTTTTTGCTTATGTGTAATTCACCATAAAAAAAAATACACTGATTTGTGGAGAAGAATGATTCTACATATTTTTTTCATTGTAAAATCTGTCGTATTAATTTATTTATCTGTGGGGGTGAATCTGCATGTGCATGCATAAAGGACTGCACATTTGTTTTTGATAAAGACTCATCCTTTTTTGTTGGATAAATTACCATTGGTACATAATAATATTTGCAATGCAAACAAAGGGGAGGTGGAGAAGGAAAGAAAATATTGAGAAGGTGACAGTGATGTGTAGTGAATCTCGTACTCCTAGGGAAAAGGGTTGTATTAAGATGCTGAAATTCTCTAAATTGAATGTCTTGAAAAACAGAAGAATGTCTCAACAAGTATACAAAAGGTTTTTTGTTTTTTTCATAAATGGGACTAAATAATGAGAGGTTTCTCACTTAAATTGCAGGCTAGGTTTGTCAGACATTTTTGTTGTCATCCCCAAAACAGAGCTTTTTCCTCCACAGTGTAGTGAACAACAACTTTGTGTAGGTGTTTGTTTCATCTGTGTGGTTGGCACTTGTTTCCATTGGAACCTGTCCCTTTCCCCTGGTGTTCATTATAACATACAGGTCTAAATAGCCTGCTTTGCTAATTATGATCAAAGGGCAGAAAAGTGGGATAAGGAGGAAAGAAGGGTGGAATTGGATGCAAAGGCACTTTGAAATGAAATGACATGAGGACATTTAAGATATAGGAGTTATGCAGATGTGAGGCTGCCAGGAGGTGAGCATCACTGTGGATAGGAGAGAAGTGGAAAGATAAAAGTCCTGTGAAATGTGTCTTTATCCCTTGTAGCTGGTAGAGCGGATTGTATATCACTGTAAATGAGAAGAATTGGCTTTAAGTTGCAGGTGGTTTGGGCACGTTGATATAAGTAAAGACAGTTACTGGAAAATTGTGCAATAAGTATTTACAGTATTTTTTTTTTTTACTTTTAGTATTATCTAGGGAGGAAATCCTCATTTTTAAATTGTGTGCAGAGCAGTGACAACGTCTCGAGGCTCATTTTGGGTTGGAATGGAGTACAGGTGATTGTTATTGGCAGATGCAATGAGGCAACGTGTGCAGAGGAAAGCAATCTGATTTACATAATGAAAAGATGAAAATAAGAGAAGGATAGGGTAGAGGTGATGAGAGGATTAAACTATAGCATCTGGTATCAGATTGTGAGGGCGCGGCTCTCTCAATTGCATTGGATCTATGAAAGCAATTACTTATTTAGGTCACACGCACACAAGGGATGACTGGAACAGGAAACAGATCATTTAGGTGCTGAATTAATTTGCTTGTTTGCACAGAACATTCTTTTATGTGTAAATAACATTCTTGGAGAGATTGTATTCATTTCAATATTGATGAGGGGGATCATTCTTAGTCTTGTCCCTCATGGTACAGAGATATAGTCTGAGTTATGTAGGACAATTATCAAAGCTGGAGAAAAGGGCAGAGACAGCAGGGTACGTTGAAGAAAGTGCAATAAAAGGATATGCTGAATAAGTGATAACGCATGGAAAGAAAAAGGAAAACAAAATGTTTTTAAAGCTACACATATAGTGTTTTACTGAGGCTATTTCTTTCGTTCCAGGAAATTATGAGAGTCAGAGGTGGGTTATGTAATGCAGGAGGCTCATTCTCTTGATCAGGTTACCTGTAGATGATGCAGGCTGTCTTTTGGCAGGTGGGGCAGTTGTTAATGTCCTGACCAGTTCTGTATGAGCTGCGACTGGAGAAAACAACACATGTAAAACATTCGCTCACACTCAAGTCATGTTTATTTCAACACACCTGTGCACCTTTGTTGTCTTACTATGCACCACTACTAGCACTATGCTTTTTTTTTTTTTTTTTGACTGAAGTCTTTCTTTAGCTGCTGGTGTACACTCACTAAATTCAACATCAGGTGTGTTCTCAAGGGGTTCTGAAAAGGCACACAATAGTTGGGAGATTTAGCGCGTGTGATGTACAGGACTATCTAGGACATCACCACTATAGTCCTAGTGGAATACAAACTGCAAATTTAGCAAATCAGGCTTGTGAAAATAATCATTTGCATCAGTTCTAGTTCATAGCCAAGTATTGTATGAAGCAAATAACATCATCAGGGTTCATTTAAAATGATCTCATTGTCTTTCATAAAACTATGATCACACGAGCAAACAGTTACTGAGGTTGACCGCGATAAAGACGATGCAATCATGTTGGGAAATGAAGTTGCATAAAAAAGAATTTGACAAGCTCATGCTGACTGCTACGTAATTAAAACGCTTCATTTTGCCAAGATATTTTGGCTGCCCCTCATCTGAACTGTGTAGAGAAGGGAGTCGCTGATTCATGTTGATAAAATAGACATTTTAATTACATGGGGGGGGGACCATGTGACTGGCATCAGTCCCTCCCCTCCCACTCTTTATCAAAGACAACAACAGCAGCAAGAAGAGACAAGTATTTGCTTCAGGAGAGGAAAAGAAAACAAGGAGCTGAGCACAGCAGCAACCTTTTAGCTCAGCCGACACGTTTATCACAGCGGCCCACTTAAGAGTACTTTCATTTCTGGCACTGCATCAGATATATGCTGCCCCTCTTCCTGGTTCTCTCACTCGTTTTCCTTTTTTATATTTTCTTCTGTATATTTTTGTTTTCTCTTTTCTCTCTTTCCCTTTATTTTTTTGCCATTTGGACCCTTTCTTCACTCCTTGTTTCTTCAGATATTTAACATTAGACATAAGCATCCTCATTTCCAGCATATGCACGACACACTGAAAGATATGAACGCATAATCTTATACAGTAACACACACACAGGGCAGGACCGTACGTACAGTAAGTTAAGGAGCAGTATTGTAGAGCTTACACATTAATTGCATTTCTTAAAGCTAATCTGATAGGGATTAGTCTAGCGCAAGATACATTTCTTAACCCTGAACACAGAGAAGCAGGGATGAGGGATCGTAGGAGTAACACATGCAGTGCTGCTTTGGAGATGCGTGGAAAGAAAATTATTTTAAAGGAGATGAGATGACAGCAGGAAAAATGTTTAAAGATTATCAAGACTGGTGGTCATGAGCTAGAATGAGAGAAAGGCGGTCAGGTGGAAGGAAGAATAATATTATGATCTGCAGGAGGTGAACCACTGACAGTTAAGGTGAACTAGTGAAGAGGAGGGACCATGAGAAGGAAGAGACGGAAGGGAGACAAAATAGAGTGAAAGCAAGTGTGAGTGATGGACAGGTTGTCAGGGCAAAGAGAAGGAGGAGGAAGATCTGAAAATGGTTCGAGGGCAGAGGACGAAAAAAGGAGGGATTCACTGATAGTTGCAGACATGACTCCAATGTGGAGGTGTAGAAAGACAACCAGAAAAGGAGAAAAGGGTATTAATTAACAGCAGTACAAAAGGAGCACGTGTGGAGGTGGAGAGAGCATGAATAGCTTGGAGCACATTGAAAAAGCTCAGAGAATCGGCAAGGTGTTGATCGACTATGGAAAACTAACTAGGACCCATGGGGAGGAGAGATCACAGATGATTGGAGGGGAGAAGGAATTAAGAAGAAAGTGAAAGAGGAAAGGACCAGTTTGCTTTTGAGGACAATATGCTATCTCTAAGGGATACTGGTCGTCTGGGGGCTACTTACCCTCTTGAGGTATAAAAGGGAAAAAAGCAAGGGGGGGATGCAAGATCTGCGGGCATTGACTAAAGGCAGACAGGTATCATGTACCTTCACAAGATTGGATCACACACACACAAACGCCACAGCAATTCTCCACAGACCTGACATTTAAAATCTATTACACAGACTTGAAAGCCTGTCGGTATATATTGCCGTAAAAACTCAAATATACTCTCTTCTCAATCTAGTGCTCTCCCCTGGCACCCTCTCTCACTGGTCTTTATCACTCTTGCTTACTCTATCACACTCTTACTTAAACACTCACTCTTGGAGTGAATACCTATGCACATCTCTTTATCTTTTTCCTTCTATATTCTCCATATTTTTAATCTTATCTTGATCTCCTTTTTATCTATCTATCTTTGGCTCCCTACCCTCTGTCCCTCCCTCCCCTCCCTTCCCTCTCTCACCCTTCGCTGAAGGCTTTGCTCTTCTCCAGGTCTTGAATGACATTGAGAAGCACCTTGATCTTCTCCTGGTTGGACAGTAGGTTCTCCTCCACGCTCTGCAACTGCCTCTCCAGTCCACGCGGTGCATTTCCTGCAAGTCCACCCACCAGTCCCCCCGGGGCCCCATTACATTGTGCTTTCATATGAGTCTTACAAGGCAGGGTATGGTCGTCAAATGATTTGCTCTTCTGTTTTGTGTAGTCCTTGAGTTTGATGCGTTCCGACGATGCTTGTTTAGATGTGTCTGAGGTTTCCGGAGTGTTTTTGGTTTGTGCTACAGGTGTGGCCGGCCTAGAAAAAGAATGTTTGGGAGTGTTTTTTGGTGGAAGGGGTGGAGTGCTGCTGGGTTTTGGGTAACTGAGGATGGCAGAGGCCGGTGACTTCGCATTAACTGATGTATGTTGATGTGCTTCAGTATGATTTATTACAGACAGATCAGGCTTTTGTTGGTCCGTTGAATGTGGTTGTGTTGTTTCTACAGTTGTTGTGTGTGGAGCTGGAGCTGCGTCTGTGTTGCTGTGAGCATGTGTTTCTATTGTTTGTGTGGCTGAGTCCTTGTAATGAGTAAATTCAGCAGAATGTGGCCTTGGCTTCTGCTTTGAATCTTTTGTTTTTGTCTGTGCATGTGTTGACTGGTTTGAATGTGAGCTGTGTGTTTTTGGTATCGTGTGTGACAGCTGCGGTATTTGCCTGGTCTTTACTGATGTGTGTGTTGTTGTGTTTGCCACATCTGTGTTTTTGGTATAAGATTGAGCGTCCAAAGGGGATGAGTCTTTTCTGGACTGGTGGGGGTGCACAGACTGTTTTCGGATGGGATTAGGTAAAGTCTGGCTGGCTGTTATTTGAGTGACAGCCCGTCTGCGACAGGCCCCCGTGCAGGGTGTAATCTGCGATCGTCTCCTCCCGCAAGTCGCACAGAGGCGAGGCGGAGACGTGGCCATAACTCGACAGGGCCGAGGTGGAGTGGCATGTACAGTTGTACAAACACTCCCTGTCTTTAAAACGGAGCGATGGCTTTCCCCACGTAGAGACTGAACCCTCCTCTTCTCTCGGTTGGGCTCTTTACCGTCTGTGGACTCACTGCAAACCCCTCCCACTGCATCAGAAGTAACCACGCTGCCATTTGTATACCGAGTGGTCCTTTTCCCCCTAGTATCATTAGGATTTGTCCGTATATTTTTGATCTGGCAGTAAACTCCACTGCCTGACCCCTGCGACCCCATGTCGTCCTGTGTCAGGCTGTTGATCTCATTCTGAGATGTCTCCTTGGACACTGGCAGACTGGCGCTGTCACTTCTGATGACGCCGCCTGTCTCTGCTGTTGTTGTTTTGTCTGTTGCCATAGCGAGAGGCTGTTGCGTGTTGGTTGGTTGGCTGCCGTGTCGTTTGATAGAGGGAAGCATTCTCAGTCCAGGAGACGTCTGCACCCCCACACTGCACAGCGGGCCCCATCGCCCCCCTGCCAGAGGAACACCCAGCGCAGGCACCGGATTGGTTGGGTCAGCCACCCTCCTGCCCATAGTCCTTAAGAGACACGTTCAGCCCCCTGAGGAGCTGAATGGGAGGGGGGCATATGGTGACATCAGCCAAACTCAGCAGGATTATATCCAAGAGAAAGTAGGAATGTGTCCAGCTCTTCTTTACTCGAATGAATATGTGAGAGTTGAAGCACTGCAATAGAGTTTGTATATGGAAGCAGGAGACAGGAATTCAATATCCAATAAAACGATAAACTCTCAATGTCCTTTCATTAATGACCTCCTTACTCGCCCAGGTACTTCCAGTTTGACATTGCTGTCAAGGCTCCTTTCGGTTTCTGAGGAATAGCTGATGAGAGACGATGAGCTGAATGGAGTCGCTGTACATTTCTGGTTTGCTCTGAAGAAAAAGGAAAAAGAAGGTGGCAATAAATGAGAGAAATGACAGAGAAAAAGAGGGAGACAGGGAATAAATGCTCAGATTGGCAAGAAGACACAGACATTAGGCACATAAAGCACCATATTAAAGCTTCAACCTTGACTGAATGCACACACTGACCAGATCAATAAAACTCTATCAACCTCCTATTAGATCAGCAGGTGGGTGGGAGTAACAGAGGCAATACTCTAAATCTCATCAAGATGTTTCTCTTGAAGAAACGGAAAAGACTTGAGATCTCCTCAGGGTAATACCGTATGTCTCTATAAAGTTACACACACACCGGGACCCATGTCAATACATTTAGAGCTAAAGATGTTGCTGCAGTCTTGTGTTTATATAACGACACAGGGTAACACAATTCATATACTTGGTATGTTTTCTACCCATACATGTGTTACAACATCTCTCATGAAAACATTAAACAAAAGTGCGTTTGGCATTGTTTTATGATCTACATCACTCCCTGCTGTCTTCCTGTTTTCTGTGAAATATTGAAAAAATGTATTGTTAATAAGGATGCTGCGTTTCATTCAGTATGTAGTAGCTTCTCCAACATCAATAAACAAAATGTCACATTAATCTGTATGCTGTAGAAAAGCCTTCCCTGGGTTTGCATTGATTTGTTCGATCAAATAATTTGGTTAATTTGGGAGATGATCAAATTATCCTTTTGACCTTAATTCCCATCCGTCTGCTGTAGGGTTAAACTGGAGGGAATTACTGAGTTAATATTACACAGTGTTCCATAACTGTTGGCCTGTTACAGCAGCAAATGTTGACAAATAAAAGAAAGAAATAGAGAGATAGACATTTAAACATGGTTATTTAGGCATATTTTTGAATGCATGAAATAGTTTTGCATCAGGTCAAGCAATTTTTGTCTATGGGAAAAATATTTAGCCTTATGAAATGATGCAGTTAATAACAGTGATCATTTGGTTTGGTTTTGGGTTATATATTAAATGCAAATGCATTTTTGTTTAGTTCATATGCATTTATGCAGAGGCATCAGTATATTTAGACATGTTGATATTCAAGGTCAGACGCTTCAATTCCCCACAGCTGTGATCCCTCAGTGCAATGTATCCTTCAAGTTGAAGTTAGTATATATATCCCACCTTCTAGTTTGTTTCTCCATGAATATTTATTATTTCCCTGTTCATTCACAATAGTCACAACTTCTACTGCAGTAAGTATGTAATGTTGAACCAGCTGGCATAAACACAAACTCTCTCTCAAACAGAGAAAGGCACACACAGAAAGAGAATGAGCTTATTTTGTGCCAGCTGGTGCAGTATCACGGCACAGATGCTTGCAATATAGGGTCAAGGGTGAAACAGTGTAATGTTTTTTCAAGATAAATGAAATATGGCCTTGTTCAACGATTATTTTTGGGTCCCGTGAGATTACAAATGAAAACTTTCCTTTGGGCAATATCAGAGGTTTTCAGAGGTTTTAGAAATCTGTCTGTCAGCAGTAGCTGTGAAGCAGTTAAAATTTGTTTTCACCAGTAGACAGGTACTAACTCGCACTGACTGTGATGGCTCTGACTGTTGCTGCTGCACTAAATAGTTCATATGTATTCAGGATCAGAGTCTTGCTCACATTGGCTCATACCAATGCTCGTGTGACCTATATTGACTCACTTTGTAGCCTGATGTCACATGCTCTTTTGACAGCATGAGCAGAATCTAAAATGGACGCTTTAGCCCTGGTGTTACCTTTTCCCTGACAGCAACTGTAATTAATATTGTCAGAGTCTCTGGGTTTTCAGTTTTCATTTAAAATTATTAAAAATTAAACCTGACAGAACAAAGTTTGTCATGCTGGTGGGCTTGGCTACAGGCCGCAGCACAGGACTAAGCAATTTAATTTTTGACTGTTTTCAGTCTGTGTCCTACACATTAGCTGATTGTCACACCGTGCTGTGCAGTTAGTGCTTATGACAAAGTTCAACAAATAATATGGGTCGAAAACTCCGCTGACAGATACCGGAGCTTAGTAAGCTCTTTATATAAGGCACAATAGATCTAAGGATTCCTGCGTCAGTGACATATTGCTGCTATTTATATAAAGATCTGACACTGTTAGAGTCAAGGACTGGTGCCTTGTCTTAAAGCTACCACATGGTCACACAGCTGATAGTATAGACAATTTATGATTGTTCCCATGGTAACCATAGTAACCATCTTCTTTGACCACACAGGTCCTGACCCAGAGTGAAAGCGCACAGTCTTCCATATTTCTGCTTTTGTTTCTGTCTTTGTGTGCGTCTGGCCTGAATGAATTCTATTAGCGAAGCAGACCACAGGCACCGGGCAAATAAGAAACAGACGGGGTTGTGTTTGCAAAAAGAAATTACAGATGATGGTGATATTTTTCCAAAGAAACAGCGAGGTGTCAGCATGTGCAACCGAGAGGGGGAGGACTGCAGATGTGTATGCATATGTGTGTGTGTGTGAGTGTGTGTGTGTGTGTGTGTGTGTGTGTGTGTGTGTGTGTGTGTGTGTGTGTGTGTGTGTGTGCGTCGTCTTGGGATTCAGTCTAAGTCAATTGAAGGTAATTTCACTGCAGCTCATTTTCAAGCTGTCTCTCCACCAGCAGCCAAACCAGACACTAAAGCACCTGCTGCAACTAACTTTTTCCTGCCTATCTCTACCGGTTATCACCATCCACATCGACATATACAGTGTTTGTGTGTGTGTGCCTGTCATACTGTCTCATTCTTCACCCCTGACCTGCATGCTGTCAGACAGACAGTGACTCCACATTCAAAGAAGTCAGTTTCTCATGTCCATGCTGCAGTCTTTCCCCACTCTCCTTCCATATCTCTTTCTCTCTTATCTTATCTGATCTTGCTCTCAGTCATACACTCATTGGATACCACTTTCTACTTGTCGCTCTCGTCTTTCATCATTACTTGTGTTTGTTGTCACTCTTTTCCACACACCTCTCCTTGTCTTTGATTTGCTGTCTTTTTTTTTCTACCTCTCTTTCTCCCCTCAGTCTCTATATTTAATCTTAGTTTCTCGCCCACATAGCACCTCTGGCTGTGCAAAGTGAACAAGGAGGAGAAGGGGAGGTACCACAGTTGGCTGTGGGGATAAAGGGGAGGCAACAAATAAGTGGAAGAAGTGAGACGGCACTAAAAGGAGATGTAGAAAGGAGGAGACGGGATAAGAGGACGAGATTACAAACATGAAGATGGAGGATCAGTGACAGGATGAAAGTGATTCAATAAAGTGTGTGTGTATGTGTGTGTGTGTGTGTGTGTGTGTCACACAGAAAGATGTAAAGGCCCATTTTCCATTTCCATGCCACAAGTGTCTGATGCAGTTGGTTAAGGAATAAAGGGAGAAAACTGGAAGAGAGGGATGCATAATGAGACAGACGTTACAGAAAGGAAGATCTGTGAAGACACACACTGTTCGCCGGGTAATCAGCACGCACTGCAAGTGTGCTTGAGCATCTGTCAACACACACACACGCGCACACACACAGCCTTTAAACACAACAGGGAGTTTCTCGATAGGATGCAGCTTTTATGAAATCTGTTTAAACATGCAATGAGTTTAATTTACTAGTTAGTGCTTTTGAGCTGTTGAAGAATTGTCTGCAACACAACACGGGCAGTTGCCAAGAGGTCCTGTGTGTGTCCATGTACTTGTGTGAAGGAGTGGGTGCCCACGCCTTTGCAGTGGTAACAGTGTACTGAATGCTCCAGCGAATTGCGTCTCCTGTCGTTTCAAGGTGAGCCTCATTTTTCAACTGACGATTGACGGGCCATGTGTGATAGTGTTTTAAGGAGACTGAGGCTGGCTGTACTGCTCTGTAATCACACTGCTCCCGCTATCTCCTGCTCGCTCGCCACCAGAACACAACTAACGCAGCACTTTATGGGCCCTTTGAGAGAGGGCTCACACTGAATCATGGGTAGTGTAGTCATTTTTTATCCCCCCTGTTCATTTTTGAAGGGTTTTTGTCAGTCAGTGAACTTTGATCACTGCCATTTCTCTGACTACGTAATCAATAAGGACTATTAGTTTCAACATGTACTTGATTTAGTCCTACATCCAAAAATTTGAGGGATCTACAAAAAAATGCCTCAGTGTATACTTCCTTAAACTCCTTTGAGTTCTTGTAATCAACTTGTCTTTCCAAAAGTACACATTTTCAAGCTTGCACACGTTCAGATAATTATAGGAGGAGATGGTCTAAAGCAGTATAAACAACACACTAGTATGACTTTCCCCTACGGTGTCGATGTGGAGTAGATTGTGCTGACCAGTAGAGCCCTCACAGATTAGATTTATCTCTTAATAAGAGTGTCAAAATGAACTTAAGGAAGAAGAACGTTCACACCCCTAGCTGCCTCCGTGGAGGTCATGGTTTGCCCAGATTAATTAAATTCGCTCCAAACAGGAAAGAGCATACAGTCAGACTTGTAAAGAAAAAAAAATACAGCAACATTAGAGCTGTACTTACTATTGCTTGTTTATTTTGCAATAATACCTTCTCGGAAATGTTAATGTAGTAATTGTAAAGGAAAAAAACCTGTCAAAACATGAACAAATCACGTATAAGGGATTTAAAATTGGCTAATTGACCTAGTCTCTGAAAGGAAGCTTGCTCATTAGTTTCTGTCTTGTCGTTTTGTAGCTTGCGTACTGTATTTCATGGAAAAAAATTATTTAAATATTGCAAATTGGAGATGGTTTGTCTGTGTTTTCCATTTTCTGTTGTTATTTTGCACAAAAATGTTTTTTAAATATCTCTCCAGCGCAGTTTGTATGAAATATGTCATGGTAATACAGGTAAGATTACAATAATGCGGTGATGAAAATGCTCTATAAAGATGAGCATTCTTGTGAAAAACCTTAAAAAAAAATAGAGCACCACGACATACAAAAGTTAGCCCTTACCACCTTGATGTAGAGATTAGATGGTGTCAACAAAACTAACCAGAAGAATCACAAGTGAGCTGTCATGTTATTAAGACTACCTTAGCCACTTAATATGTTGTTAAAGGTTGAGAGGTTCTGTCTATCCAATCAGATAAAGAGCTGTCAGGCTGTCGGTTTCAACTGATCAGCTCATTACAGGTACGACCTCAGCGCTTCACCTGAACGAACTTAATTCACTGAACAAAAAAAAGAAAGTCAGCAGAATTACTAGGGATCCCTCGTTGGCTCTTCATAAAATAAAAGGCACCTTGCGTTTTACTTGTAATATGAAATGAAGATACTGTTTGATAAGAACAGGTAGGAGGAAAGGAATCTACTTTTGAACAATTATTAGTCTCAGTGTTAGAAGCAGTTTTTTGACTTTCTGCATAATACGTTAATTTGCCGAGTTATAGTCAAGTCTGTATAGTATTGTATATTAAAACTGCTGATATAAAGTTATTAATATGTAATTATACTCTGTAACTGGCTGCAGGATTTAGCTTTGCTAAAAAGTCATGGTTTAACATTTATCGTTTTATCTAAAACAGAAGAAGAAGTGCAGTACCAGCCTTCAAAACAACCACAAAACCACCTCTGCTGCTTCTGGAGCCCATTTTGATGGGATTTTAATTGGTTGTAACTGTACTTTTAGGGGCAGTGCACTTTAATCAACGTTTCCACAGAAAAGCCAGAAGCTGCAAAAGCTAATGTTCATATCATAGAAGCCAAACATCTCAGCCATCCCGACATAATTCAAGTTTCTCACTGAAGCATTGTTTGGGGCTGATTGTGTGCCACTCAGTGATAGTAAAGAACTTTCTCTTAAGTGCCTCCTCAAGAGAGCTTGTTTAAGCTATTGGAAATTGCTGTGCTCTGACAAATATGATCCATAAATATATATTTTATACAAACACAGAAAAAAAGCAAGCCAGCATATAAATGAGCACCAGAATAGCACATGTTGAGGTTGACAAAAGGCTCATTGTATGCTGTGCATTCATGTAAATTTCAATTTCCAATCCGGTTTCTGATTGTGCTGCTGTAACTTATCTTATTCCATATACTATAGATCGAGCTTTCCATTCACCGCACTTCTCGAAAGCATTAATAAATACAAAAATAACTGTCCATGTCTCATTACAACTAACAGGAGTTTTTGCTTCATGTGCTAATTTCCTGTTGCCCACAGGGAAACAGAGCAACATTGAACAATGGTAATTTATGCTAGAGACCCTCAGAGCTACAATATATAAGCTAGTACCACAGATCTGTGCCCCCGAGCAAATTTTTCACTGTGTCTGTGCTTTGTGTTACGTTTCCATGTGTATGTCTGGAATCATTGATCAGATATCCAACTTCTTAAAACAATTTTTCTCCAACATTTTAATCCATACGAGCAGCGTGTTCTTGATAAATGGCACGTAATGTCTCGTTCCTCTCATAGGACTCTCACAGAAGCAAAAGCCATTTCTGCTTTGTTTTATAGTTTTTCACAGCCAGTTAAGTACTTGTAACAAGGCAAGGGATGAAAAATCGAGTCATATATTATTGACAAATTCATCTGCCTTCTGAATTTATTTGTTTTGGGGTAGGCTCAGGGAATGTTTATGAGCCGAATAGGAGATGAAAAGCAATGTAAAGTGAATATGTATGTAAATCTACAATCATGTAGATGATCATTGAGACCAAATGTGGTTTCATTGATTGATTAACATATTCATTTTGAATGTGAAAAATAAACAAACAAAACATTTAAACATAAGATTTATAATACATATTCAAAAAGGAGTGAGAAGAAGTAAGACTTATAAACTCCCACCTAGAGCTGCACAATATATTGTTTGAGCATCATGATTACAATATACAAGTGCACAATAGTCACATCGCAGGTCCTGCAATGTAGGAGGTAAATGAACTCAACATGTTCTCATCTAATTTCAAGGGTACCTGACACACACTGCACACAGTGATCCACCAATCACAACCGTTCTTAATCAGTTTGCCAAAACTGACCACACCCCTGCACATGGAGTGAGTTGCTATTAACAACATTGAAAAACGAGCAACAAACGAGAAAATTGGCCAAAAAGAAAAGCAACATCAGTTATCTGGAATTATTTTGGCTACAAAAGGATGATATTGAAACGTGTGTTCTGTGTTGACAGTGCTTTGCACCTGTTGACAAAGGGAACATGATTTGTTTGACCATTTACATCAGCACCACACAGCTATCATATCCTCCTGAGTATTTTTTTCATATTACAATATATATCACAAGGTTAAAAAGATTGCAATGAAAGTTTTTTCCAATATTGTGCAGCTCTACTCCCAACCCTTCTCTCTAAATAATGAATAAGAATAATAAGCTTCCTAGTCTAAACATATCCAGACTCTAAATCCTGAAATAATTTTGTTTCTGGCTTTATATTATTACAAACAAATATAATATTATCAACATAAACGCAAAACAATATCACATATATATGTATGTACTATGTCTGAGCATAAAACTGTTTAAAATGAGGACACAAAGACACAGTCTTTAAGAGGTACAGGGATGAGAGAGGTGTTGAATATCACCGGGTGTTATAAAAATGTACAAGTATGTGGTATGTGTATGTAAATATATCTGTGTACAGTCACGGAAAAACATGATTAGACCATCAAAAGTCATCAAAAACAATGGTTATGCAATCAAGTACTAACTCCTGTGTGTATCATGTGACTAAAACAGACAGAAAAAAAAAACATGGAATTCCTAAAAGCACTGTTTTTGTCAGTGCAATGTCATAGATATTGATGTAAGAACTTCTATGATTTTGGTTATTATCAAGAAAACCATGAAAAATGGATAGATATTAGCTCTTAAATTAAACTCTCATGAGCTATTTTTGTTGTTATCATTATATTTATCCAACCAAATGTACCTTTAATTGTACCAAGCATTAAAGTGAACAAGAAATTAAAGAAAACGTATGGTGGTCTAATATTTTTTTCCTGTGACTGTACATATTGTACACAGATATATTTACATACACATACTTGTACATCTTTATAAACACCCACCCTCATCCCTGTACATCTTAAAAATTTTATCTTTGTACCTTATTTTAAACTGTTATATGCTTAGACATTACTTAAATTCTAAGCATGAAACATTCCAAGGTAAAAGGTAAACGCAGATCCTGGATAAAAGGATCTGCTTTTACAGCTAAAAGTCAGTGTTCAGGACAGCAGCTGCAGGTGCACCACCGCACAGCCCTTCTATTGGTGCAGCTAATAAAGTGTGATGCTATTTTAGTGTGGCATTTTTGTTCAAATATACAATACTGTCGCCTGTCTCTTTAGCTTCCTATTCCTGTCACCCCATCCTTTTATCCCTTCCTATTCACCTGCCGTCGTCCTCTGATTACTGTCTCACTTCTCCATCCACTCCTATCATCTCATCTTTCTCTTCTCTGTCGTATCATTCATCCTGTCTGCACATCCCATCCAATCTCTCCATCATTAACCCCCAATCTCTCTCTCCCTCTCTCCCCCCTCTTCTCACCCCTCCATCCTGTTGCCCCCGCTGCCCTGTCTCCCTCTCCCTCATCCATCTTCCCGCCCTTCTGACTTCCCAGTCCTCTCCTCTCTCACCATATCTCCTCATTTTCTCATCACTTGTTCTCAATCTGTCTGGTTAGCAGAGCGGCTATAAGTGACAGACACACACACACACACACACACACACACACACACACACACACACACACACACACACACACACACATTTATATCG
>JAPTGZ010000002.1:23562552-23577874 GCA_029814645.1 Fowleria isostigma
ACAATGCACGATGCAAATCCGTGAAGTAGCGAAACCGTGAAAAGTAAACCGCGTTATAGTGAGGGATCACTGTATAAGTACAGACATTTATCCCCCTTGTATGTGTTATTGTCTTCATGTTATTCTCAGAGGGTTGTAACTGGCAAGACAAACCTACCTACAGGTACCAATAAAGCCACCTTGAACCTTGAATGTGTGAGTGAATGAATCATGGATCCATTGCACATGAGTGAGAGTATGTGCTATATAAATCTAATTTAATAATAATATTATTATTATTATTATTATTATTATTATTATTATCATTATCATTATTATTATTATTAAAACTATACAGACATTCTCCAACAGTAAATAGATAAACGCGTGATACAAACCAACCAGACACTCACGTGCATATGCAAGAGTCACATGTCGTCATGGCCTAGCCTCTTTTGGATTTGTACATTTTATGGATGCATCTTAAGTGGAATCTGTTGAAACACACTGTAACTACTTTATTTTTGACTACATCTGTTGTCCATCAGCCATGTTGTAGTGGTTCTTTTTAATAAGTGAAAAATGCGTTACTGCAGGAACATGTTTCCAATATTTTACTAACATCCATTTACAAAAATATATACATTAATATGCTTTTACTGCCAGGAAAAGTCATGTATTATATTGTGTTCACTGCAGTGTATTTAGGAAAGTTCCTGTAAGCTCAAATGTAAGCTGCATTTCTGTGTTTTTGGTTTTTTTTATATATTTTCTTGTTCTTTGTTGCCTGCTGCTCTTCTCAGTGTCTTCTCCCTCTCAGTCTCTGGTTGTGGAAAGGTTTGCACTAAATTTTCCATGAATTTTTTGCTTTAATCCGGCTCAGGGAGTTCTTCTCAGTATAAGTAGTTTTCACACACTTTTCTTCAAACTTATTTAATTTTTTTCCATCCTGATATTTCAAAAGTGTCTTACGTTATCAGTCAGGGCAACGCCTGCTGGTTCCCTCTTTCTTCTGTCTCTGACTCGCCCTCTCTTTCATCTTTGGAACCATATTCCCTCTCTAACCAGCTACTTTGGGTGTTTTGTGTACTAACTGTGGGCCATATTCACAGTAAAGTGCACCTAATATCTCATTAAAAACTCTAGCATTAAGCATATAAATTTAGCACAAAATTGGAAGTTTAGTAGATGGTCATAAGTTGAATTTGCATCTTTCGTCAGAAACATGTCTTGGGATAACTCTGCTCTATCAAGTGTTAGTCTTTTCCTCATTTCTCATTCTATTTTTTTTCTTGGTAGTTCTTCTGGGTTCAACTGGACTGGTTTAGCTCTTTTGAAAACATTTCATCTCTTATTGAAGAGACTTCTTCAGTTGTAATAACTGGTGGGGGAAACTGGACTTATAAAGCTGCAAGAAGAATGATGACCTGGGTAAATGGGAACCTACATAGACATCCTGCCAAGCAATTTGAGACGGACACCCTATGACTGGTACGGAAACCTGAATGGACATCCAGGAAGTTGGCAGATTTCAGAAACCATCAGTGCTTTAACCTGGGATGTAGACAAAGGATATGCAGGTTTATACATCCAGTTTCCCCCACTGGTTATTAGTACTGTAGAAGTCCCTTGGATGAAAGATGAGATGTTTTCCAAAGAGCTAAACCAGTCCAGTTGAACCCAGAACTACCAACCTGGGCAAATGAGAACCTACACAGATTTTTCTCATATTGTTTTTCATCAACTCATTCTGTGAAACCTCGCTTCTTGTGTATCTTAAGATAAAACAAAAAAATCTAAAGTTTTTCTTTTTACCTTTTGCTGGCTGAATTTTAATATTAGATGTGGAATATAGAAGTTGTATCATAGCTTTCTTTAATACAATTGTTGAGTCCCATCCGATTGTGTGTATTCTGGGCAAAACAGCACCTAATCTGTTAATTGGGTTTTAAATTATTCTGTTTTATCAAAAATCTTGTGAATTTCTAATTTACCAAAAGAGAATGGACACTAAGGACAAAGACTGTTCCACAGCCATAACTTTGGACTTTTTAAACTCATATGCCCTGACAACAGATGCTGTGTGTTTTCCAGACCTAAAATAAAAATTGAAGCTTCACTTGTTTTTAAAATTGTTAAACTGTTGTATTTACTTGTACTTTCAAATAAAGATACAATTCCGAAAAGAAAAACGAAACAAAACTATGGAATATAATTATAAAAGTACAGCAGGTGTGAGTCTTCCTGGATGTGGTAATCTTTGTTTATAGGAATTATGCTGGTTTGTAATTAGCTGTGCTTATAGGATGAGTATTTAACACCTTTTAAAGCATCATCATAATATTTTTTTCTAGTTCAAAGTCCTCTCCTTGTAGTCCAGGTCCTGTACATAAATAATAAGAATGCTGCTATTCACAAAGTCATTGGAAGTTTTTTTTTTTAAAGTTCTCCTAAGGTAGCTTTAGACTTCCTGCTGCAACAAATGATCTAAATGTCTCATCTCATTATTATTTTGGCTTTAGACATATAACACTTAGTTTGAGAGCAGCCTCACTGTGCCTAAAAAGTAATGTTCTCTCCTTTATAGTCCAGGGTAGTGGCCTGCATGACAGCTATCCTCAGCCAGATGGATGATGATCATTACTCAACATACATTGAAACCTTTACTGGAACGACTGATCTAGTAGTAAGTACGGTCTTATTAAAGAGTCCACATTCTAAACCCATACAGGAATATACCTATTAATGTCACGCCCTCTTGTTCATTTCACTGTAGGACTTTTTGATGGAGTCCTTTCTCCTCTTCAAAGACCTGATTGGGAAACATGTGTATCCCTCTGACTGGATGGCCATGATCATGGTACAGAACAGGTATGCTCAGTGTGCTGGTGCCACATCTGCCTCCCTAACCTTTGTCAGCTCCAAACGTCCCAGTGTACCATATTAATGGTCCCAGGAGCCTTGATGGTAGCGCATTTCAAAGGACTTTTGACATCGACAGTGACTGGTGTATCCACACAATCCCTCACGGGGATGAGTTAGAGAGAGTGAATCAAGGATCAAGGCTGCACTGATGAAAAGAGCTGATGTGACACATTTTGTCTGTAAAGCCGATGGAGGGAATGTGAGTACTTTTAGGAATGGAAGTTAAAGGCAAATTTTTTTTTTTTTTTGCTCTGTATGTTTATGTACATGTCTGCCAATGTGGGCACAAGTCGCAAAGGTAATAAAAGTTGAATGCGCATCACACAGCATCAAAGCAAATGGCAAAGAGTGAGAGTAAAGTAGAAAAGAGATGTATAGGTAGAAAGGTGGACAGAAAGTCCCACACAAAAGTAAAGGAGGTGAGGAGGTAGAGGGAATGGCATTTGGCTCTGGGTAATGATGATAGATAGATAGCGCCGGGCCAGAAAGCAATTGGATGTGGAGTTTGCTACTTAGCTTTAGAAATGCAGAAAGTCTTAACTCACTGGTGTACGTGCATAGTATTTGTCAAGATGCAATCTTGCTCTATCATTCTGGCAGAAGTTTTGAAACTGAAGTAATGCAGCAGCCTCGTCTATAATAGCAGTAGAAAAGCAGCAGATGAAGCAGCTGTCAAAGCTCAAATTTGATGATAAAAAAACATATAGGCTGTACCCCAGAGTATCACAGAGCTCCATCTCACTATCTTACTCTTTTGTATCATCTAGATATTATTTTTTCAATTCACCTGAAGTACTGCTGCTCTGTTAGAATATGTAATAGATTTAGATTTTTACTGAGGATGCGTCAATACATCAGACAGACCTTCGTCTATTGCGAGGTAAGATGACATTTACTGATGGCACAGGTTGATGTGTATCTGCTGTGTTAGATTACACCAGTGCTTTTCTACTAATACAGTTTTTTTAATGATTCAACATATATTTCATCATAATTAAAACACCACACACTTTTCCTAAAAAATAAGTTCAAATAAAATGCAGGCTATAATATTGGAGAGGGCATATCTTGATTATTTTTCTAATGTTCATTGTGGTTGGTATAAGATGCTGTAGCTCTTTCATAATTCATAGTTGTTCAGTATTAATTTCCATCCTTGTAAAGACAAGCTCGACTGACTGTACTGTACATCCTGACCAAGGAAAATAAAATACTCACTCTGTGCAGTAAACTGCACCTGGCTTTTCTGCCTCCATCATAATAATATACATTATATAGACTAAATGTCATCTAAAATTAACATTTGTTTGCAACATAGTATAGCAAACTATTATAAAAACAAATTGATTTTAGCAAAAAAAAAAGTCTCCATTTTGAATATCTGGGGTCGCCAGAAATTTGTGATGTTAAAATGGGATTAGAGGTTGTTTTAGTGATTTGTAAAAAGCAGTTTATACTCATTGAAAAATAGTGTGAGGAAGAGCTGATAGAGCTCACAGTAATGAAGGTATTTTTTCCATAATGAATATTTCTGTGGTTTTCTGGCACAAACAAGCAAAACAAAATAGATAATCAGCTCCAGCTCTTGGTCAAATTGTTATTTTAATCAACACCCTCTGTATCGGCTGAGGATTTCACACTCAGTGCATTTCTAATTATGCCATAATGCTTCTCTGTCCATTAGGGTGTTTCTGAGAGCCATCAATACCTACGCCGACACTATGAACCAGAAGTTCCTCAATAATAACGACTTTGAAGTACAGGTATGCAAATATGTCACATTTACAAGCTTAACCTCAGGCTGACAGGGTTTTTCTTGTGACAAATATCTCCATCGTCTCTCTCTCTAATGCCACCCCTCTTGCTCACTGTTCCCTCTTGTCTAGTTGTGGAATAACTACTTCCACTTGGCGGTGGCATTTATTACTCAAGAATCTCTGCAGCTTCAGCACTTCTCACCAACCAAGAGGAACAAGATTCTGGCCAAGTAAGAGACTAAGAGAAGAGCCATATAATTTGCTTATTTACCACACCTACTCACCCTGCTCTAATGAAACACTCAGTGATTTGTGATCTATTTTGGAATCTACACACCCACTGCCTATTAACGCTGTGTGCTGCCTGCAGATAAACATTCAATTTAGTTCATGTTAGGGCAGATTAGTGCAGTGTTATCTTTCCCACTGGGCTGATCAGTTTCTGAGGGTGAAAATAACACTATTCATCAAGACATTTCCCTTACTCTCACCCACCACCACCCCTTTCTCCCTCTTTCTCTCTCTCTCTCTCTCTCTTCATTTCAGGTATGGAGATATGAGACGACTGATTGGCTTTGCTATTCGTGACATGTGGTACAAACTAGGTATCTAAACATATGTCCTGCTAATTTTGCCTTGACGTTGTTCTGTGTCCATACTGTACATCTGTTTTTTTCCTATGCATTAGAAATACAATACCAAGTAGAAATTCTGGAGTTAGGAGTCAGGGTCATACAATGGAAGCTTGATTACAAATGAAGTGATCTAAGCATGGCTTCATAAACAAGGATTGTTCTCATTTCATTGGACAGTGATTTTCTTGATCACTGATGATTCTTTTGATCTATAAAAAGTAAGGTATTGGTGAAAAAAGTTTGTCCTCATATTGCTTTCACAGAGCATTTTCAGCTTACTGTGATTTAACACCCCAAAAAAAGCAGCCAAGATTTGCAGTCGAAGAACTGAGGCAATTTGATTGAAATGTAATAAATAAATAATCTTAATTTTAGGAATCTTTCTTGAGGGCAAAATTTGGAACAGGCTGTAAGCAGAATGAAAATCACTTTAGATATGACTCTAAATGTTTACTGTCTTTCAGGCAGTCATAAGATCTGTTTCATTCCTGGCATGGTGGGTCCCATCTTGGAGATGACACTGATCCCAGAGGAAGAGTTGAGAAGGGCAACGATTCCCATCTTCTTTGATATGATCACCTGTGAACACGCTCACTCTGGAAACTTTCACAAGGTACAAACGCTCACACATACAAAAATGAGTCTGCATCGTATAATTACTGGAACAGGAGACATGGAAAGTTCTCTATTAGCTTTTGTGCACTGTGAACACTTTTGTACAAAGAAATCTGCACTTGCACCCCAACACAGGCTCTCACACATTGTGCTCCTCCATCGATTTCCTGTAACACTGCACATTAAAGTAAAAGAGACACCTTAATTATGCTTGCATAATTGATCTCTTCCCCTATTTCTCTCCTCATTTGCTTTCTCATCTCCCTTATGTCTCCCTCTTTGTTTTACCTGCCTCTTTGCAGTTTGAGAATGAGATTATCCTGAAGTTGGACCATGAGGTGGAGGGTGGAGGCGGAGATGAGCGATATATGCAACTCCTGGAAACCATGTAGGCTTGAAAATGATGACATAAAGCAATTACAACAGCAACTAATACCTGACAAATGATTTTTACCAAAAAGGGAGACAGTTCTTGCAAAACATCACGGCTTTGCTGTTCCAATATTTTCAAGAGTGAATTTCTTGTTAACTGTCCAACTTTAACCCATGACATGTAACAGAAATTCATTAATGCCCCTTTTCCGCTGCATTGTATCGGCTCGGTTCAAATCTACACAGTTTGCTACAACACCATCAGTTTTTCCTCTGCTGTAGTATCACTAAGGCATGAATGAGATGGGCGTGGTTAGCGGAATCGAAACTCAAAACATAGTTTTCGGTATTAGTAAACGTAACAACAATGGATGACAAGGAGATTCTGCTGTACTAGTACCTCAGTCTGTGGCCTTTTGTCACAGAAAAGGTGAAACGACAGAGAAACGGATGCAAGCGGTAACACAAAACATTGCTGAAAAGTACAGTTATGAAAGCCAATGCAGAAGTATGAAGCTGAACACCGGCAGATAAGAGCTGATAGAGATGACGTCTGGTAAATTAATGTATAATAATATACTATATACAATAATAATATAATATACAGTAGATGTGGCATTGAACGGTACATAGAATGCACTGTTCAATCTATGTCGACCAAGACACGAGTAAAATGATAGAGAATGAAAGAGGCTGAAGATCTTCTCTGATACCACTCTTGTCGGTGGATGGAGTTTACATCACGCCTTGTGTATGTTTGACAACACTCCCTCTGACCAATCAGTGGCTGGAAATTTCGTACTGACTCAGCCCAGATAGAACCAATCCGGAGGTGGTACAAAAAAAAAGTATTTGAACCAGGTACAATCCCCAGTGCAAAAGCGCTAAAAGTGAGCAGAGTCAAGTAGAGCCGATCAGAGCCAAGCCGAGCCATGCTGGAAAGGTGCAGTGGAGAAAGGGCATTTGAAAACTTGCAGGACTTGTTAAATATCCCAGATGATTAACATGGAGTTGTTTGTATGCCAGCCTCCTGGACTGTGCTGCAGAAAATCCTACACTGAGACCACAAGTGCAGCACTTTGTCTCTTTGGTGAAGGGACTCCTCATTCGTCTCCTTGACTACCGCACAGTGATGAGTGATGACAGCCGCAACAACCGCATGAGCTGCACTGTCAATCTTCTGGTAAGTCCCGCCCCCTCTGAGATGTGCACCAATGAGCTGTCTAAGTTGTCCCACTCTGTCTTAAAAAGTTACATGTTATTCAGAAGATTTAAAGCTCTGTACAAAAGGCTTCCTTTAAGGAGAGCGACCAAAGCTGGCAGAAAATCGAAAGTTGGATCTTACAGTTTCACCAGATTTCTTTCATGGGGAAGAAATATAATCATTTGATGTTTTTGGATGGACAGTAAATCTTTCAAAATCTCACGTAAATTTTCAGTGGGGCACTCAGTCCTGTAGATATGAATGAACTAACATTAATCATGTAAATCATGTACTTTGCTTCAAGTATATTATTGAACCCCATAACAAAGAGGTGCTGATCTCAGAAACGTCAGTTCCTACATCAATATTCTCATTATTAATTTAAAGGCCACTAAGCGAGTTTATTCCATACACTCCTCAGTCAATAACCTCACCCATACAGAAAGAGGCAAACTGATTGAAGAGTTCATTATCAAACACTGATTTTATGTCTTGTTTCCCTTGCCAAGTTCTTTGTATGCCTTTTCCTCTTTTAATTTGTGTGCTGATTGATCAAATAGGGAAAAAAATATATTCTTTTCACTGTCTGGTCTGTGACTGTTTGCAGAGGGTTGCATCAGCTTCTGTCTGTTCCACATCCCTTCTCTTATGTGATCTCCTAATCACATTCTGCCCCATGGTATTCTCAGGTCTAGAAATGGATCCCATCTACCAACCGCACAACCGTCTCCAGAGAGGATTAAATCTTACAATTCCTCTTCCATCATCTGTCTTCCCTCTTTCAGATCTATAGTATACTTTTTGTTTGTTATTGTTGCAGTAATGCTTTAGAGGGTCATATGATGATAAATGAATGTGTCTGTTTGTGTCTTAAAATGTGTGTTTCCCCTGAGGGAGTGAAGCTGCTGGCACACAGTCGTGGTGTTTAGCTCGTAGCCTGTGGCAGGCGCCCATTAGCTATTCTCTTTTATTTGTTTGGCCAGCTAAAAAATCCCTTCTGCCGGATAGCAGGCACTAGTGCACTCTCTTATCTTTGGACCCCCCCTCAGGCTAACTTCACTTAGGAAGGATACACGCAGACACGCATAGGTATTTGTTTTGCTTCCTCATGCAGATACACATCCCAAAAAAACACAAATATGGTTGTACAAATGGAATAATTTACACACATCAAAAAAGTTCACAACAGACTAAAATAAAGTCGGATAACCTTGAGCTAAAAAAAGGCATTGAAGTGTAACATTGTCTTTTTTGGGCCAGGGTGTAGATGCTTTTGTTTTCTGTATAGATGAAAGAAAATGATACAAAACATATAAAGCTGTACAAAATATCACTTGTATTTACAGTAACTCCTATCAAGAAAGTATCTTTATTTCCCCAACTTCAAAACTGTTGCCTCAGTTGAGGATCATTTTGAAAAGAGGCTGTGAATTTGTTTTTTCCAATGAGGATCCAGAGTCACGGCTGTGAGACATCACTAAGAAAAATAAAAAAAAAACATCTGACCTTCATCTGGATGGACAGTCCCAGCAGGATAATAGCTTACTGACATTAAAATGCAGTGATACAAACAATGATGTATCTGACCTTTGCAAAAATAAGGAAGATATAAATATGCATATCTTATGGTGTTACTCCACAGAAAAACTGGCTGTAATTGAGCTTCTTTATTTTAATGTGTGTGCGTGTAAATTTGTGTTAATGTTGGCTTGTGCCGCTGATGGGAGGTGGGGTTACTTCAGTTCGTTCCACTCCTCCGTGCTCTGCAGATGTCATTAAACTTCATCAAATTGGGAGTTTCTGCTGCTTAGCTAAGAAACATGCATGCACACACTCCTACATGTTAACACATATCTGAACATTTTAAGTAATGCAGAGCCACACAAACAAGCAAAACCTGGAAAAATGTGTCAACTGTTCTGCTTCAAAATGATTTTTGAAACTGTCTGTCAGAAATATATGCAAAGAAATTGTAGCCACTAACCCACAATTCCTTTCTCATTTTGCAGAACTTCTACAAGGACATCAATCGTGAAGGGATGTATATCAGGTATTTAAGCGCTGGTCTTTACATGTTTTATATTTAAATTGCACAGGTCTTGTTCTGTTTTTTATGTGCATATACAGTATGTGTGAGTGCCGACGTGTGTATGTGTGTGTGTCTTGATAATCTGACAAGGGATTATATGAGTTCTGCTGAATTAATGTCAAAATCCACAGGATCAGCCCAGGGTCTGACTGGAGGGGGAGCAGAGAGAAACACAGGCATGATGGGTGTGAGGGAGGGAGAGGTAGAGGGACAGAGCAAGCTAGAGTGATGGCAGACGAGAGAGAGAGAGGGAGAGAGAGAGAGAGGGCGGCGGAATCCATATCCCGTCAAGTCCCATGATGCATTTCTGGCTATGGCTTATAGACATAATTAGTTATTTGTATGTGTGAATGTGAGCTCATCTCTGTGGTTGATCCACTGTTTCTATCTGTTCTGCAGAGAATATTGTAACATTTGGCTTGGACTCTAGTTACTGTTAGCAAACACACAGAGTTTAGTTCAAACATATTTTAAGCATTATATTTGCATTAATGAATGCCTCAATGTAATCTTAAATTTCAACAAATGTGAAGCTACGGTTACTGCAGGTCGTGCATGCAAATATAACCTCCAATTAAATCCTTCAGTTGTGATTTTTAGTTTTATGGGTTTAAATTATTCTCATTTAATTTGAAGTTGGTGTATGCAGTCACTGCAGGTCTCTTCAGACTCTGAACTGTAAATGTGGGAGTGGAGGAACATTTTCTACATAAACTCAATCTGATTGTGATTCATTCAGAATTCCTTTTGTCCTTACATCTACCATGACATTCTACAACCACAAGTTTCTGCTCAAATTCAGACCCAGAAAAAAGTCAAAGGAAAGTCTTCTATCTAAAGTTTCTTTTTATATAGGAAGTAAAAACTGCAGTTTTTGATAATATAAACTTTTAAACATATCTTGGTCAGAGTTTCTATTCAGTAATGACAAATCTTGATTGATTTGTGACAAGATTTATTGATTAAGATTTTTTTTTTTTTTTAAACCTGCCTTTTACCATATTATACTGTATGTAAGTCTTCTTCCACACTTATCTTTCTGCCAGTTACCCTTAGCTGAAAATAGATCAAATCAGATCAGGTAGAGACATAGAAGATGGATGGAGAGAAGACGAACAGTCTCACTTGAGACAAAGTGACAAATAGACATAGAGAGCAGGGAAGATTTAGTCAGACAAATAAGGAGATGAATGTGTCAGCTGACAGAGAATCAGAAGAGTGGAATTTTTGCGGTTGTTGATTTACACTGTCAACAGCACCTGTAGTGTCAAAACCAGCTGAGCAGAAAAAATGTGTTTTGCAGACACAGTATCATAGGACTGTGACTGAGGTGGTTGAAAGTGAGCGGTAAGATAGGAGCAGAAGAAACAAGATAAAGTTGAGAAAGTGAGGACCTTTAACATTTATCCAGACAGAAGGAACGAATGCCCTGAGAGCGCATCCATACGGCACAAACAGAAAGAGGATCTTTAAATTAAAAACATAGGAAGCAATTCCTTTTCTGTTGTGTCAGCCTGTGCCCATGTGATGGTTTTTTTGGTTTGTTTTTTTTTTGCACCACAGTGGGAGAAAAAGCACAAAAGTTGGTCATTTTTTTCACTCAGTCAGGGTCCATTGTTTTCATTGTTTATGTCCTTGTCAGTGTAATAAAACATTATTGAGCTGCCAAGCCTTTGTCACCACTTTGTCATGCATTGATATATCCATAAAAAACTAAGATCTATAACTGTGTGGGCATAAAAGAATTACTGTTTCATGTCTTGCACAAATTTTAAGGTGTATATAAAGATATGTGCATATAGTTTGTTGTCATTAATGCATTATAAGGAGAATTTCATATTGCCCAACAGTGGCATCTAGTGGTGTGACACATAAGTTGCATATCAAGTTAATTGGATACGTGACTATATGTTTATAAACACATTTTTTGTCCAGGTACCTTTACAAGTTGAGGGACCTTCATCTGGAGGGTGAAAATTACACAGAGGCAGCATACACACTGCTGCTCCACTCCCGCCTGCTCAAGGTAGGACACACACACACACACACATGCACACACACATTTAAAGTGATATTGTGAATGGGGCTGTTTAATGCTGGACTCTGTGTCCTGGTCCGCCTCATCACCGTCCATCTGCCATGACTGAGACGATTTTTTATGATCTGATAAATGGCCTCTACGTCTCCGGCCTCCAAATGATAAAGAGCCAAGGTTCATTTATGGCATAGCATTGGCCTCTGTAACGGCATCGCTGTAGTCTTTGAGGCGGCCGCTGTGCTTTTGTGCAGGTTTGTGTGCGACTGTCATTGCACGCTTATGTTGGATGGGGCGTGTGCGACTTCTTGCATCTCTTTTGCTTTTATGGTATAATTAAGGGCTCACAGAGAGGGACAGAGGAATGGGGACTCGTATGCTCTATCTCCCTCTCCCTGTCTAGTATTGTTACAGTGAAGCAGTTGAACTCTATTATGTTTTTTATAATCTCCATTCATCTCTAGAGTCAGTCCTGTCATACCCATTTTGTGTTAATGGAAAGACCACACTGTATCAAGCATCCTCTAATCCCCACTCTCCTAAGCACATAGAATGGTTTCAATAATATTAGTTGCTTTTGAGTATCATTATGCACTTTTTGCTGTGTTTCTAAATTGATTTCTGTGTAATTTATTTAATAGAAAATGAACTGTTGTAAAAAAAATATATATAATAAATGGGAAATGTGCTGACTGTTTTTGTGCGACTGGTGCTTAGGACTAATACTGATTTATTACAGCAAAAACTCTGTGCTTTAAGTTCTTCTCTTCTGCTACCACTTAATGATGAATGGAACAGTAAAAAAAATAGTCTGTTTGACTCAAACTTTTTCTTTTATTTAGGAAATAAAGAATTATTTTTACATTTCCACACATTTTTTTTCTATCTTGGCTCCTCCCCAGTGGTCAGATGAAATGTGTAGCCCTCAGTTTGAGTTCCACGGCTCCCAAACACAGCGGCAGCTCAAAGAGACGCTCTACGACACCATCATCGACTACTTTGACAAGGGCAAGGTCAGCATTGATTCCGATTTCCTTCAGTTGTCTTCTACAAGCAGTGCCTGTATTGACTCTGATGAAGCTTTAATGAGTGTTGACCAACACCGCAAACTTAGCCAGACGCCGAAAGAAGTATTTCAGACGTAATACTTTACACATCAGGTGCTGGTCAGGACGGTTGTTTTGCATATTTTGTTGAATTTCTGCTTGAAAAGTAAACCGATCAAAACACCTGAGGCAAAATAATCTAAAATTTACTTCAGACTCGGCGTAAATGTAGTCTGAATCAGCATGCAGTGCACTTTTATTCTGGAGCATCAACAGATTCAGGATCTTTTAAGCATCACACATTGTTGCAATCATGCAGTTTCAGTCTCTGTGTGGTACGCTAGTGTCACATCTATTTTGTATTCTGTGTGAGTGTTTTTTGTTCTCTGAAGCAGAGATAGAGACATTCACTCCATTCTCCAGAGTCTTCGAAAGAGAGAGTTTCACCCGATGAATTTCCACCACGTTAGCTTTTGTCGATTTATTAGCAGATGGTGTTATGAAGGTTATTTTTCAGTCATTTTTTTCTTGTCTGTGTGTGTGTGTGTTTAGATGTGGGAGGAGGCCATCACTCTGTGTAAGGAACTTGCTGAACAGTATGAAAATGAAATCTTTGACTACGAGTTGCTCAGCAAAAGACTGGTAATGCACGACAAACCCAAACTTCTGTAATTGTTTTCACAATAATCAATGATCTGACATTATTTCTACAATTCCTTTTCTTTGCCTTTTTGCTATAATTCTCTGCTACACTGTAGATCCTACAGCTGTTCTTAGGGTTTGGATTTTTTTTAATGTTAATAGTTGCTTACAGCATCTTCTTGAATTTGATATAGAATACAAATGTTAAGTCAATGAGTGTAGTTTATTAACCTGAGAGTACACTGTTCATACTGAGCACTTTCCACATTAAATTACCAACTTATATTATTCAGTACATTCATTCAGCTATGTTTAAATATGAATTCAACCTTTTACCTCTTAAATGTTTCATTCATATTTAGTCTTTTTTCAATGAATTCCTTTTCACTGTTTCCATCATTACCATATAACCCCAAAAGTACATTTGTCATTGCCAGTCATCAGCAACTTCAAACCCCATCTAACCTCTCTTTTTTGTCCTCTCAGATGCTCTGCTGTTTCCTTCATCTCTTGACACTACAGCAAAAATCATTCTCCATTCATGGACCACCTTCTTTTCTATCATCCCCTCCCCCAGTTCCCCTTTTCTCCTTCCCACAGAGGATCACACATTTCCCTACAATAGAAGAATCCCTCTCTTCCTTTATGTCTGTGGCAGTGGCTCTCTAAGCTAATGCTGACTTTATGTGGTTATATAAGTGACAGACATCGTCCTTGAATGGTCTGCACATTAGTTTGTTGTGCAGCTCTCATCCTCAAAGGTCCAGCTTTCTGCTGAGGGAAGCTTTGTCATTGGCACTAGCTGATAAAACAGCTATGGTTGCACAGTGCATCTCTGAAACCCCCATGAACACATTCTGTTTGTGTGTGTGTCTCTCTGCAGGAGAAACAAGCCAAGTTCTATGAGAACATTATGAAGATCTTGAGACCAAAGCCAGACTACTTTGCAGTGGGCTTCTACGGACAGGGCTACCCTCCCTTCCTCAGGGTTTGTAACCATACACCTGCCAACAATCAATACACCAATGTTGAGTGCATTTCAGTGGATTGCATTATATTATTACTGCATATGGTTACATACCCATCTAGTTACACAAGATGTCATGTAAATCTGGATTCTCTTTTACTCTTTTTTTCAACAATCTATCAAACAAACATTAGAAACTCAAACCATTTCAGTACATTACAAGTAGAGGTGGAAATATTCACTGGTTTCATAGTTTCACTTGAGGATGTATAGTGTGTATCTTGGAGTTAACACATTTTTACCCTTCTACCATAAGGTGACAAAGGCAGTGAGAACTCCTGCTGTACATTAAATAGTATTTTTTTACAGAGTTAAAGCACACATACTCACAGTTTGCACAAAAGTAAGACATACTTGCTTGTGCATCCAGTCAAAAGGTTCTTTGCCCTTTATCAGTGCTGAGGAAACTGAAAATTGGCACAGTGAGCAAGTTTTTAAGGTAGTTTTCACAATAGGACATGAAGTACCATGTGGAATTGTTGTGACTCTGTGGATGTCAGCAATCAACAAAGGTAGAATATTCCAGTGTTTTAACAACTCATGTATTTATTAGATAGATTAACCTGATGTGGTGAGGAGTAAGTAAGAGTCAGTATGGAACAGCTCAGGGTGGTGAATGAAGACTAGGTACAGGGTGGTCTTTGTAAAACAGTATAGTACACAGCTCCAGTTCAACTGCTTATTCTTACTGAGATAAAATCTCCATGTCTTTTGCCTATGTTGTTATTTCTGTTAATGACGTTTTTTATTTCAGAACAAGGTGTTTATCCACCGTGGTAAGGAGTATGAGCGCAGAGAGGACTTCCAGACCCAGTTGATGAGCCAGTTCCCCAGTTCTGTGCGCCTCAATACGACCACCATGCCTGGAGATGACATCAGGAACTCTCCACTCCAGTGTATCTTTCTGTGCACAGTGTAGCGTTAGATAGATAGATAGATAGATAGATAGATAGATAGATAGATAGATAGATAGATAGATAGATAGATAGATAGATA
>JAPTGZ010000002.1:23598147-23613579 GCA_029814645.1 Fowleria isostigma
TTTTTTCGCAGAAAATATTTTTGACTCCAGAAAAAATGCTCAGTAATTTTTGTCCCTGTGCATCAATGGTGGAGTGTCGGGGCCACAAAGGCCCCCTCTGCTGGTGTAAAGTTAATCAGAAACACTGACCTACATTTACAACCTAAATGTTAACATTTCTTCTACAAAACTGTATTAATATATTCCCAATAATAGATGATCATCTTCATTTCTTAGGGTTTATTTTTGGCTACACTCCTTTCAGTGCTTGTATGTGGATGGAAGATATTTTGTCCAATCAGATTTCAGTATCTATGTGTTGCCAGGGTTAATCTAATCTGCCCTGGTCCTTTTACATGAGTATTTTTTTTTCACAACTTTATTTACACAATGCATTAACATAAACTTAGCATCAGTAGTGAAAATTAATATACAGTAACACATCACTCGAGGCAAGGCAGGAAAAAATAATAATAACAATTGCAAAGATAAGTAAAATAAGTTAAATTAAATTAGAAAAAAATACATAAATAAATAAAATTAAATAAATTTAAATTTATTACATAAGGCTTTAGTTTTCACAGCTTTAGAATTTGTGCAGAATTTAAGAGTGTCTAAGTAAGAAGTCAAGTAGGATTTAAAGACTACAAAGTTGGGTTTCTGGTTGGCAAATTTGCATGCATGAATGTGAAATTTGGCCCTTTTACTTTAGTAACGGAAACTCAATTTAACTGTATGACGTCATAGTGTTTCTTTAACCAATCAGATTTCACTTTCACCTCAGACACAGGGCTAACCACAGGAGCTAGCTAACAGACCCTCAGTGTCGTCAGCATTTATTCTTCCTCTGATTGGATGGTAAGAAAATGTACTAGCTTTGGCAATACATATATTTTTATTCATGCCAAAAAAAGCTAATTTTAATTGAATTGAACTGAACTATTAATACATTCATAATAGAATGTTTTACGCCCACAGTGGCTGACGGAGAAGAACCGAAAAATCTATTTTCAAGGTGGAATTTTCCAGAAAAGTTGGACATCCTGAGGAGAGGTCGGCTAACTACGTGGTCGAGTGTACATTTTCTGAATAGAAATAGAAACTTATGACAGGACTGGACAGAGGAGACTCCCAGGCTTATTGATGGAACTGACACATAGATTCCCAAGGACAGAGTTATTGAAGTTTTCCTGCACAAAGAAAGGAGGTTGGATTATGTACATAAAGTATGATCATCTCTGGTGAGTTTGCTATGATGTTGTTTGGTTTTTTTTTGTTTTGTTTTTTGTAATTTTATGTCTTTTTTTTTGTAATTTTATTATATGGCAGTTGTGGTTGAAGTGTTGAGGTTTGGAGTTGTCTTTAACTGGGTTTTTTGCTTTAGTAATGATGGCATTCACCCTCAATATACCAAGTATTTTTCTCTCTGTATTGATGGGTTTATATAATTGTGAATTTATAGTGGTGGTATTAAGAGGTGGATTAAGTCGAATAAGACCCTACTGAAGGCCCAGGTACCAAATGCACAGCTATGTAGACTCACTTTTTCTACCCAAAATATGAATCTGGAACGAATAAGGAAATCCATAAAGAATTGGACCACTGAGCAGAATCAATAAAGCCATCGGTATTGATTATCCCATGTCATTCCCACCCCTAGTGCTCGGCTGTGTGAATCCGTATGTCCAAACCTAAGAAGTGGAGCCATTGGGATGCTGCAGTCAGACTCTGTTTCTACTTGACAGGAGCTACAAAGGCAGCAGAGAGCATCGCCTCCTCCTCAGATGGACCGCACGGGTCACTGGTAACTGGAATTACAGTTGGGTAAGTGGGATCCATTCATTCTGCAGCTAATAAAGGTGACACTAACAAGCATGGCATTCACAGGTAGCGCCAGGACAAGAAGCAGCAGATAATGATGAGTGAATCTGACAACTTAAATTGAGCAACTAATTGGTGATGGCCGTAGAAGTTCAGTTGGCACAGTGGTGTGTATGCACGTGTGTATGCAGTCTCGGTGTGTGTGCTGTGGGGCACTAAATTTGCTATCAGATATCTCCTAAACTCTGTGCCAGACACACCACGGCTACAGAGGGGAAATGGAGAAAGAGGAATGTGCAGACACAGAAAGAAGAGGATATTATCTGTTGATAGAAAAGAGAGATAGGCTGAGCTGCTTTGTCTTGAGGACGTTGGACCACAACTACAATATGCTTGATGTTGTATCCATACACAAAAAAATGTCCTCAAATTAAATTGACTTTTGTAATCTTTTCGTCTTGTAGACTCAGACACACTTGCTGTAAACATTTTTTTTTTTTCCTGCTGATATTACAGTGACGCAGTGTTAACCCTGTGCTGACTCCAGAGGGAGTTTTGGTCTAGTGGTAAATTGTCTGACAGTCACATCTATGACCTCTGATCCAGCCTCTGTCTGGGGATATGGTTACCACTGCAACAACAACATCTCCTTCAAAGACAGCTGATTTTCTGAAGATTATGTCTTCATTTATGCCACTACTTGATCCCTCAATCATCTTGAGAGGCTTGTTGAAGTTGCCTTTGAACTACTTCTTTCTGCTTTGTTTATTGTTCTGCATTCATGACGACACAAATACAAGTCCACACTTTTTCCATGTCAGCTCAAACAGAATCCTTTTGTTTTACTCCTGGGAGCAAATAGACTTACCACCAATTACATGCTTCCTTGGATAAATTCATTAATACTCCAGAACTGTAAGTGTAAGTCCTAAGAGAGTGGGAATTAGGGCAGTTCTCCTCACATGGACAACGTTGCCCATCAAACAGGACTCAACATCACTTTGATGAAACACATTTATAACACATAGTTGGCCTGAAAGAAGCTGTTAGAATTTGACATGATTTCTACGTTGTGTATTTGAATTGCATTATGATGCAGTTATGATTTCTGTGATTTACTGATTTGTTTTAAGTTATGTGTCCTATTGTCATTATAAGTTTACAGGTATGAAGGCTTAGAATGGAAAAACACACAGTTAGGGGAACTTAGTTTTAGGAGTGTGAAATATCTATTGTTATACCAGCCACAAAGAAAGGAATGAGGAGCTCTGGGGGGTTAAGATGTGTGAAAAAGACAGTTGTAGTGTGGGGGGGTTAGGTGAAGGGATGGACTGAAGTTACAGGTAGGAAAGAAACACCATAAGTTAGATGAAGAGTATAAAGGCTGAGGAGACATGGAACTCGGGGCTTCTGGGGTGTGTCAGAGAAGATGGGTTCTATGCTTGAAGGTTTCTTTTATTTATTTATTTAAGGGACATTGCATTTTAATGAACATATACATGTAAATAGGCCAGATTCTAGCCACAGGCTAATTTCTATCCATTGTCCCTGACAGGTTAACGGTGCCTTAAAGGTCACACACATTACAACTACACAGCACAGCACAACAAAACATATTAAGACGGACAGCGTTTTACATAACATCACAAGACTAAACACCAACACAGGACAGGAGTAATTCTACACCAGAAACTCAGGAGGGGGTCGCATGTCAATTTACAAGTTTTACAAAATTACAGTATTAACATTATCAAAAATATATTACACAAACCCTAAAGTGCTAGAATGTACTGATCTGTTCTACTGATTCTTTGTAGCCTTGGGAAACCACAGATCTGTGTAAGATTGATTAATGCTCGATGATTAATGTTCATGAAATGATTGATTCATTGTTATTCTTAAATCCTGTTTTCAGTCTATTTCATGGTTAAGGTAATAACCAAATTAGGAAATGTGGGGGATTAGGAATTTGGAGTCAGATTTATAAATAAAATCCCAACAAAGCTCATACTATTTCATACAATTTTGAGAGGAATTTTAGTCGTGTAAAGGTTGGTCATCGGCTGTTGTTTGGTTGGTTTACTGTTTGTATTTTGTTGTTGGTTACTGTGCTTCTTTTATGCGCTTAGCTCAGTATTTGTCACATGCAAAGTCATGTCTGTGACAAGTAAAGTCTGTCACCCTTTTCTTCCAGTAAAAAAAAAACAGAGATCATTTGGATAGTGCAAGTTTGCTTGTTAAGTAAAAAAAGGAAGCAGAAACTCAGAAGTCTCGTCAGTCTTCTATAATTATTGTGGTTTCAAAGCATTTCTGTGCAAGAAAGAAAAGCAGTTACAGTTTAGAGCATTTGCATAAATTTCCCCAGATGGAAATGTGAAGTTAACTACTAACTGTTGGTCTTCACTAGTTTACTTATTTAAGCTGCGAGCTGACAATATGTAAAAATGAGGGTGTTTTGACAAGCTGCAATTGTCAAGACTTCCCCTGAAGGGAGGGGGGGTGAAAAGTCACGTTTTTGCCATTAACATAAAATAGTTCCAGCGATGCACGGGGGAAATGAACATACATCCATGGGGAATCACCCTTGGTTTCTCACTGTCCGCCCACTGATTAGGCGGTTGTCACAAGAGGCCTGGTTGCTAAGGTAACGGCCTTCCATCACCTCCCATTCGCTTCCTGCCGCTCTCCCTTCTCTGTTGCACTCCTGCCTCTTTCTTTTCAAAGGGCAAGTGCTTGCAAACTTCTTGTGCGTGTATATGTGTGTGCATGTGGGCATGCCCTGTGGTGTGTCTGGGTGTGTATAACTGTATATTGAATGTGTGTTTGTAGCAGATTGTTTATGTTATCAGTCACGCAGAGTGGCCACTGCCTCCCCTGGTGATGGACGATGATGCCAATCTGTTGCAGCAGCTCACAACAAGTCTGACAGAACTGAGCAGGAGAAAGAAAGAGATAATCAGCCTTCTTCTTCTCACCTTCGTTTGCTCTGTCCACCTTCCACCACGCCTCACTTCCCTCATCTTTCTCTCCCACTCTACTGCCTTCTCGCAACCTTTACGCATATTTCTTCCGTTCCTCCAATTTGTACCCACCCTTCGTTATCTTTATCTTCCCGCTTCACAACTTTCTTTCCCTCCTTACTTGCTTCGCTGAGTAAACCCTCTTTTCCATGTTGCTGATCATCCTTTTCCCTTCCACCTTATATCACGTTTTTATCTCTTTGCCATCACAACTTACTTCCTTTACCTCCTACCTTCCTGTGTGTCTTTTCTCCCTTTTTTGTTACTTTCTTTATCTCTTTTTTTTATCTGCCAGAACAAGACTTAAATGGAAAGATGGAGAAATGGGTTTTGGGAGTTTGAAAGATGCACAGTGAATGCACAGCTTTGTGTTGAAATGGAGATAACAGATAGCAGATTAACTCTTTCCTTCTTGGAAGTCAACAAGGAATAACCCATATATAGGTTACTAATTCTACCCATGGAACATTTTGTTTTAATGGTGTGTTGTTTTTCCAAACTCCAGGGAAAAACTGTGGAAATGCATTTTTTTTAAGAAAAAAGAAAATTAAACAAAATGAAAATTAAAAAATGTAAACAATTTAAAAATAAAAATTAATAAAATAAATATACAAAAATTAAAAAGTGAAGAAAAAAAAATAAAAATGTATTATTTATCCCATTGGTTGGCCTAGTATGGGTGTGGTCACCTCCACTTATCACAGCCTCTGTTATAATTGAAAAACAGAATCTGTTTTAATGGTCTTCAGATCACTTACTGATATAACAGAGGTGTCAAACCTTGTCATTAAGGGTACGGGGGGTTCGTCAGATGTTGTCGTTATGGGGGAAAGAGTTAAGACTGCGATTCCAGCCAAAAGCAAAACTGAATGAACAAAGGATAACAGAAAAATAGCTGTTATAATCAATGAGACTAGTGAGGTAACAAGACTTGTAGTGTTGTTTTAGAACTATTTTCCACCATCTACTGTGTTGGATTGAACACAACCAGTGTGTTAAGTAGACAGAGATAAAAAGACACAGACAGACTGACCGCTGACCTGTTCATGAACAGATCAGAGACTGAAGTCTCCGACTGAGTGAGACGCCCTGCTGAGAATGATGTAACCTGGAGAGATGGAGAATAGAGACAGGGAGTCTGTGTCATGTCTGAGTGTAGAGTCACACCTTTTCATAAAGCTCCAGGACATCCAGAACCAGGAGTGACGGTCCCAGGGCCTCAGAGACACCCTCCTCCATCTGTGTGTGCTCGACTGCCAGATGGAAGCGGAGTGTTGCCTGGCCTATATCAGAGCAGTGCAGACCTGAACTCAAAGCAACCCACCTGGAACTGTACGCAGGGCACGATGGATTCCGTCTCTCTGGGGTCACGCTGGTTGCTACTCTCTTTTTATTGCTTTTTCTGCTAAAATGCTGCTTGTCTAGCTAATCCCCAAAGCTATTTGTAATGCTTACATAAATATGCTTAGGGAAATATAACAACGACAGCAATATGAATCCGAAAATGTGCTGAAAACAGGGAAAAATCAGGAGGTCTTTCATGTCTGGGACGCTGTTTGTGCTTTGTCATTTCATCCACCAGGGACGCCACGTGTCTGCCAATCACTTTCCCTTTGGCATTTCTTATTGTTCTATTGTTCTTTCTTTGCATTCATGGGTTCATCTCTCCGCAGAATTGTAATTGGTGTAAGAGTTGAAGGACTGGCAAGTCCCGCAGGATGGTCAATCCACTGTATGAGTCTAATTAAACACAGCTTTCACATTGGCGCCCCTCCTCGCTCTCATTCCCTTTCTTCCTCTTCTCCCTCTCACATCCCTGCGATGCACAGTGGGCTCATTAATTACTCTGGAGTTTACAGATCAGCATGCTCTGTTTCAGTGTCATCCAGCGTAGGAACACAGAAGCACACATGCAGTCATGGGATGACAACATACAGTAGCAGTGATGCTTTGTTTGCATTGTTAATAATGGATGGTTGAGGACTGGGCTGCTGCTTGTTTTTTACTCTTATCAGTTGGTTCTGCCTTAAATTTTCTTGCAAGTTAGAGTGTATAATGTGCATGTTTGTGGAACATATTGATGTGAAATGTGAAGAACAGTGTCGCTACACCACACTGTTCTGGTAACACAATGCACATTCAGCTCTCATCAGCCAGAGTGACGCAGAATGAAAAAACAACAAAGGTTGTAACAGAAGAGCAAGGCAGTCACTAACATGGAGACAACTGAAGGCTGGTGGTACAGCAGTGCACAAAAAATACTTGAATTGATCATTTGTTCATAACAAAAAACAATTGTGTGGTACATTAGAGTATAGCCAGATCAAGAGAATTATAATAATAAAAACCAAACATTTATATATGTTTCAGGTCATTGTACATAAAGTGAATTATCTCCATCTTTGTTTTAGTTTTGATTATTTTTTAAACCTCAAAAATCCAGTATCTCAGAAGATTATAAATATATATATAAAAGTTGATGAAATGTCTCAAAAGTAGGTTCATTTATGTGTCAGGGCCCCTTTTGCATAAATCCCAGCACCAGTGCATCATGGAGGTGTTCAAGCCTGTGGTTCTGCTGAGGTGTTATTGAAGCCCTGAGTGCTCTCATAGCAACCCTCAGCTCATCTGTATTGTTGGTCTGCTGTCTCTCATCTTCCTCTTGACAATGGCCCATAGATTCACTATGGGGTTCATTTCAGGTGAGTTGGCAGACCTATCAAGCACAGAAATACCACATTCACAAAACCGGTTTTGAGTAGTTTTGGCACTGAAGCATAGCGTACTCTAAAAGCTCCCGGTAGATGGATTTGTCGACCTTGGACTTGATAAAATGCAGTGGACCAACACCGGCACCAAGCTGACATGGCACCTGAAATCATTACTCACAGCGGAAATTTCACACTGGACTGTACAACGTGGGTTCTGTGCTTCTCCACTGTTCTTCTAGACCAGACCTGGGCGTTGTACGACCCGTGGGCCACATGCGGCACAGTAGCCAACCCTGGCTCGCATGAGGTCATTGGCAAATTAAAAGTCAATGCAAATATATATCATCGTAATAGATGCGACCACTTTTATTTTGAATGATCTGCTAAATTAAAATTGTTTCACACATACTATCTGAACTTAGCATAAGGCTTATGCACTGATTGGTTTCAGCCTGTGAAGATGTCAGCTCATGCCAAAAAAAAAGAAAGATTGATTCAGAATGCAAAGCTTTTAAGAAGACATGAACTTCTAAGTATTTCTTTACTGAAGTCAAAGGTTAAAAAAAAAATAGAACTGAGAAATAAAGCTGGATACAGTTATAGTTTTTCATGTAAAGTTAATGCAAAGCTGGTTTTTGGACATATTCAAAAATATTTTAATGAATATTCATTAAATAGTTGTTCTGTGCTCCACGTTTTCATTGTATCATTGTATTGTTTCATTTACTGTTTTTATAGATATATATTTAGCAGCGCTATTGACCTGGCTCTTAACAAGTGTCAGAGTTCCTCATGTGGCCCCGTAAGAAAATAATTATCCACCCCTGCTCCAGACTAAACCTTCATTTCCAAACAAAATTGAGAATTTACTTCCATCTGAAAAGAGAACTTGGGACCACCAAGCATTAGTTCATTGCTTTTTTTCTCCTTAATTTGAGTAAGATACTTCAGATATTGTCTCTGGTTCAGGATTAGCCTAGCCAGCCAACCGTCACTGTCAATGAGAAATCTGTCTGGAATCGCTGGGCTTGAATCCAAATATGAAGGCGGGACTAACAGGTGCTGAGTAAACCAATCACAGATAAGACAAATGTGGTGTCGTTATGTCAATAAACCTCAGAATGTTTCCATCATGGCGTGCGGTGGCGGTGGTGGTGGTGGTGGAGTAGAAAGTTTGGTGAATGATTACTTATTCGCTTTTGTCAGAGAAACTCTAGAATACAGGATGTAATCTGTGATTCAGTCCATATTTTTGAATAAAGTAAACCACAGACAACAGGACTTGGAACTGGGTTCAACTCATGACAGAAAGAAGTCGGTGCTCATGATGTCATTGCAAAACACCCGCCCCCCAGATTTGTGATTGGTTGGTATAGAAGAGCTCAGTGGTTCTCAAACTTTTTACAGTGGAGTACCCCCTGAAATATATATTTCTAGCCAAGTATCCCCAACTCTCAAAAAAGTGAGGCAAAATTAGCTCCTGAGCTAAAGAAACCTATTTTTATTCTTAAAACTTTGTAAACAAACAGCATATATTTAACTTTAACACATTAAAAATAACAAATATTTATGAGCAATTTTTTTTTGTGCAAAATATAAACTGAAAAGTGTCTTCTTTCATTGATAAAAATTAGATAGTCAATAATAAATAAATTAACTTTTCATCAACAAAAATAATTACTTAATTAGTCTAATAAACTCATCTTGTATAATATAAAATAGAAATGTTATTAAAAGCTGACAGACAATAATAATATAAAACATAAAAATATTGAAATGAAATAAGATGAGGAGTGTTAATTTTATTTTAATGATCTTATTGTTTTTTTTTTATTCCAACATTAATTCTCATTATCTATCTTGTATTGAGAACATGACTTATTAAATGTATTTTTACCAAAAAATTTCAAGTACCCCTCGGGTTTCCTCCAAGGACCCCTGGAGGAATGTATGTATGTACTCCCATTTGAGAAACACTGGAATAGATATTATCATATTATTTCACAGTGACTGGCCCAGTTGTAGTCAGTTTCTCAGTGTTGAATTCACTGAGAAAACTCGATGGCTGGCCAGGTCTCGTTCAGGATTGGCTTGATGCAGGGAACGCAACACTTTTATTCCACTTCCTAGACGAGTGGCTCTCAATGCTCCAGCCTCAGCCTAGTCGGTGAAGCTCCACGGTTCTTGAACCTTTGCTTGAGAGTTTCCTCAAGACTTCAGGCTTCATCCCAGTTACTCATACATCTTTTCATACCACACTTTTTCCTTCCAGATAACTTTCCTTGCATATTCTTCGATATAGAACTCTGTGAACACCTGGCCCTTTCAGCGGTGATCTTCTGTGACTTACCCTCCTTATGAAGGTGTTGGTTAGTGTCTTCTGGACAACTTTCACAATAGTACTCTTCACATGGTTGTGAAGAGTTAAAACCAGTGGAAGTGTGAACTGAACCTGTCAAAGACTTGAAAGTTGAAATGAAATATTCTGTAGGCTATAAGTTAAGAAAGAAAATCTTGAAAATATGTTAGTTAACATGTAATGAGTCTAGAGTGCATACAGTTTTTACTTTCTGAAATATTTTATCAAAAATATAGCACTTTTTCCACAATATTCTAATGTTTTTAGATGCACCTGCATATTTATAACAATTTTTTAGACTTTTAGAATTGGTGTATATGGGCTTAAAACTTTAGCTTAATTTGGAGCATGTTCTTTGAGATCAACTTATGCTTGATGTCACTGTCCCGTGAGGTCAACGTATCCTAGTTAACTTTACATAAACTCAGAAAACAGGCCTGTGTTGTGATGTGAGGATGTATTTTCAAGAGTATATTTAGAGAAACAAAAAAGGATTATTTAATCTCTCAAAATCAACACATCTGGAGATACATGGTTTTAACTGAACAAAAAGGATATAAAAAATTATGACCTAAAGATAACTAATGTTAATGGAGTGACGGAGTGAAATATACTATATTTATATCTGAGGTGTAGTGGAGTAAAAGTAGAAGTACTTGGAATGAAAATGTACTAAAAATACACGTACCTCAAATTTGTACATAGTTCTATTCCACCAGGGGGTGATATAGGTAAACCCCAAAGTTAGCCAAAGTGTGCGGTCTGGGGTGGATGTGAATGTGGATGAAATGATAGTGAACCCCAGAGTACCAGGTGATCACAGCGCTGCGGCTATTCATAGGACCAACACTGAGCAGGTCAGATCATCCAAATATCTGGGGGTGAACACTGACAATGATTTAAGCGGCAACTGTCCGTACCCGAATCCATCCGTGCCTGCATTTCCTTCGTCCACTCAGGCTGTTTGGGATCTGTAAAAAACATTATGTTGATTTTTTTTTTTTTATAGAGCCACAATTGATTATGTGCTACGGTACGCAATTACCAGCTGGTTTGGAAACCTGAGGCACAGATTTTGAACCTGTTAAAGACGGCATATGGGTGTTCCAGCACCTCAGAACCCCCAAGACCTGTTTGATCAGACAACCCTGAGACAGGCAGATACCATTTTATCAGATAATTCCCATGTCCTGCATCCCAAATACATTAAACTGAATTCAAGAAGAAGCTACAGGGTTTCCATTATGTAAGTAGAAACCTTGATTCATGTGTCTGTCAGTGAAGTGCATTAATGAGTAAATGACCCAGGATGCACAGAAGGACAAGAACCCAGTAAGACCACCCAGATAAAAGGATTTAATAGTGCAAGGGGTGTGTTCTGTCCTATATGAGTGTTCTGTGACTACATAATGTTGAATTTGCACATTCCACTTTTTGTTTGTAACCAGTGTAATAATGCACCGCACCTTTAATCCACTTATTTATGTACTTTTATTCTGGATATTGGACTCATTTGGTCCCTTTTTGTGGCTTTCAGTCTCTGTTGTTTCATTTTAGTTGAAGGTGCCATCACTTCAACATGTTGGACAAGCCCCCCTTTAGCGTCACCCATGACGTCGTGACTTTTGCCAACGCCCCCAGTCTCTGTCAATTTCTTTACTCAGAGAACACTCTGCCTTGGGTTTCTCCTCAGATGTCTTTATCCATCTGTTTATGTCCTCATGAATGTCAGGTGACCCAGTGGCCACACCCGTCAGGTCAGTTCTGTCATGGGATGTATTGACCTTTGACCCTTAGTCGATTCTATTCAGGAGCAATTGGTTTATCTGGTGATGACTATCCATATTTGATTTGTTTTTGACATCATATGATATCGTTCTAATCAAATCAATTAAGGTAAATATGAACTAACATTTAATTTCTAATCCTACTTTATATTTATCAATAATTACCCATTGATTTACAATCAGGACTGAATTAAGGATTTTCAGAGACGTTCTCAGATACCTCTTTAATTTTAGACATTTTTCATACCACTAATATTTTTAAACTTTTTCCTGAATCTTATGCATTATTCGGGACCTCATGTTATATATTCATCTATTCTTTGGTTGAGTTTCTATTACAACAGTCTTTTAATTTTATTTGTTTTGCTTGATTACATGATTTGATTACTCACCATATTGGATTATTCAAACTTTACTCAGACTATCGTTCAATTAGGATTGTTGAGTCATGTTTATATTCATTTTACTAATTCTTTAGTTGAATTTTCCCATTAACTGTGCTTATGCTCCATATGTGTCCTTAAATTTGCATATTGTGTTCATTTAAATGTTGACTATACACCTTTTATCAATATGATTTTATACTGAGCATGACTTATTTACTTTTTCTGATTCTTGTTGTATGAGTATGTATGTATGTATGGGGACCCCTCTATCCAAGACAAATTTCTCTCAAAAGAGAGTAATAAAGACACCTAGAGCCTTCAATCTTGAATCTGGCAAGAATCTCCCTAGGTACTGTTTCTTTCTGTAAACAGTTGAGGTGAAGATTAATATACGACCAGTGACAGTGTATATTAGTACATGGTCTTAAAATGAAATTGGGAGAAGTTTTCAATAATTACTTAGTGGCCCCATTGAGGACTTGGAGTCAAACTCAGGGGAGAGCATTTGGGATGTACCTTAAAGGGAGTGACAGTAATGAACAGGCGCTGTCTGAAGACCTGGTGAGAATAAAAGGCTTTGAATGCTCCATCATCTTTCTGAGTACAACTGTATCTGTGCCGGCTCTGCAAGGTGTCAGAAAACATAGCAAAAGTTAATAGACCTTAATCCATACGCTATTCTTTAATTTAGTCAAAGTTATGAAATGAAATCGAACTTCCTTGGCAGCTGCAGGACACAAAAAAGTAATTATCTGTTCATAAGAATTCCCTGACTGAGAGCAAATGTGTGTGGAACTACCCTGTGAAAACTGATATTAATACTTCAAATACGAAGCAGCTGGTTGGTTATAGCTGGAGTGAAGATGAAGAAAAGGAGGATCCCGAGGGATCTTAAAAACACAAACCCATGAAAAGGGCTGGCTCATGTTGGGATCAGCAGGGAGCTTCCACAGAGACCTTATCTGTTGTCTTTGAGTCTGTTGCCAGAGGTGCAGTTGTGTTGTACTGCTGTGGAAAGTCCTGCTGAGTGGAGGAGGTGATATAGGAACAGATGGTTGTTTAAGTACTAATACAAGGGAGAGGAATCCTATTATATTTAGTAAACCATAGATCTGTATTACTCTGCTCTAGGGTTGCACGATATTGGAAAAGACAGACATTGCGATTTTTTTTTAACCCTGCAATATATATTGTGATATGAAAATATACTCAGGAGGGTGTATTAGCTGTGTGGTGCCGACATAAATGGTCAAACACATTAGTTGTGTTCCTCTGGTTGTGTCAACAGGTGTAAGATACTGTCGACACGCAACGTGTGTTTCAGTTTCAGAGGGTTGTTACTTTTCTTTTTGGCACAAACTCTTCGTTTTCTGTGATTTTCTTCATTTTTGGGGAAATTCTTCTTTTTGGTGATTGTCTTCGTTTTCAGTCATTTTCATCTTTGTTTTTGGTGATTTCTTCTTCGTTTTTGGTGACTTTCTTCTTCGTTTTTGGTGATTTTCTTCTTTGTTTTTGGTGATTTTTTTCTTCGTTTTCAGTCATTTTCATCTTTGTTTTTGGTAATTTCTTCCTCATTTTTGGTGATTTTCTTCTTTGTTTTCAGTGATTTTCGTCTGTGTTTTTGGTAATTTTTCTCTCTGTTTTCAGTGATTATTTTTCCTAATTTTTGGTGATTTTCTCTTGTTCGTAGCTAATTTTTTCACTGATTGACTCCATGTGCAGGGGTATGGTCTGCTTCAGCAAACTGATTGAGAATGATTGTGATTAGCAGATCACTGTGTGCAGTATGTGTCAGGTACCCTTGAAATTAGATGAGAACAAGTTGAATTCATTTGCCTCCTACATTGCAGGACCTGTAATGTAACTATTGCGCACACGTACATTGTGATGATGATGCTCAAATTATATATTGTACAGCTCTACTCCGCACTCAAATTGATTTTATCACTTGCAGCTATTATATTTTCCTCTAAAAACAGGAGTTAGAATCCAGATCAATTCCATTTACAACATCACAAGTGTAAGACACTGAATAAATAATACTAACAATAGCTGATCTTTGTATAGTTCATCGATTATATTTTGAATACTGTCCATTTATGTTTTTGTCTATGGTTCTGTTCTTTTCTAATATCAGTATTCTATTGGTGTACTGCTTGTTGACACTTAGCTGAACTTAACTATATTTTATTTATACTATTATACTACTTTTGCTGCTGTGAAAAGTTAAAATATCTACCACGAACAGAAAAAAAAAGTCCTCTCTGGCCGCTGGGTATGGGATGCTGGGTAAAGTTTCTAGCAAGTGTCAAATTCAACCATCAGTTTCCAAATGAGCAAAGAGCCTGAAGGGAGGGAGATATGGATGGAAATGTGAATGTGCATGACAGAGTGAGTGTGGAGAACAGGTTTAAAGAAGGACATGGAGGTGAACAAAAACTGTGAAAGACAGCTGACAGAGTCTTGACTGAGAAACACCGAACAACAGGCTGAAAAAAAGAAGGTGTGTGCGCTGTTGTTGAGTGTCATTAAACCAAGAAGACGAGGGGCAGTAAGACAAGAGAGTGTATGTGTGTGGTATGGGGGTGGGGGGAAAGGAAAGTGAAGCAGGGCATCAGCCTCTTTCAAAGCAATTATCCCTGGAGCAGGTGTTGTCAGATTGGTGACAAGATTTGTCAGCCCTTGCCGGCACATTTCAGGAGCAGGGGATCACATCTCTGATCTGCCAATGCACTTCAATTTCAGACCTCAATAAATAAAATAATACAAATACCACAAATAAATGAATAAAGCCAGTATAGAAGCAACGGGCGCAGGTGGTAAAGTGCCCTCTGGTCATCTGAAAGGAAAGCAGGTGAGCAGAGAGAGCTCTCTATCCAGCACTTAAGATGGAATAAAAGATGGAAAACACCTGCAGAGAATGAATGGAGGAAAAGCAGTGTAGCTAAGGCAAACTTTTGTTATTTTTTATAGCCACTGCAAGTTGGAGCAGGAGACAGGGATGAGTTATTTTATTTGGAAATGTGTGGTTTTGTTGGACATAAGGAATAGAAATGTACCATAGGCTTGTTCTTTTACTCTTTAACCCATAAAGACGACATTTGACGACCCCTCTTGTATCCTTAATGACAAATTTTGACACCTCTGTTATTTCACTAAAGACATGATTTGACGACCATTAGAACAGGTTCCATTTTTTTCAAATTTAATAGGTGCTGTGATAGATGGAGGTGACCACAATCCATACTAGGAAAACTAATAGGATTAAATAATACATTTCTTTGTTTTTCCTTTTTAAAAATATTTTTCTATTTATTTATTTATTTTATAATTTGTATTTATTTAAAATTTTTTAAATTGTTTAAAATT
>JAPTGZ010000002.1:23639744-23654684 GCA_029814645.1 Fowleria isostigma
TTTAAATTTTGTTTTATTTATTTTTCTAAAAATTATAATTAAAAATAATACATTTTTACTGTTTTTTTCCCAAAGTGGTGATGATTGTAGCCACTGGAAAAAGAAACAACACACCAGAAAAACAAAATATTCCATGGGTAACCCTAGTAACATATATGTGGGTACGAGGGAAAGAGTTAAAGCTATGCTCCAACAGCGTACAGCAGTTTAAATTAGGATATAAAGAAATAGTTTTAAAACAATGTAGAGATAAGGGGCTTTGAAGGTCATGAGCTTTTCTTTGTTTTTTTACTTAATTTTCTTAGTTTTTTCTGTCTTACTTGTATCTTCTTATGTGTGTTTTGTTCCTTGATTCTCATTTATTATTTTATTATTATATTTATTGTTACTATTTATGAGATATACTTACATTTATTAAATCATTCATTTTGGTGCCTATAATCTGTTTTGCTTTGTCTCTTGATTGGGTACATTTGTGTCCTGTACATCAGTTAAAGTTAGTGTTGGTGTACTAATGTAGGTTTATAACTGACATAATTGCAACCACACAAGTTTAAGTGATGAAATTTGGGGTGGGAGTAAATAAGTTTTACTTCTTCTCACTCTTTATGTTCATGTATTTTGTATACTGTGTACACATAAAGTTTACTACCAATGTCTCTAGGTATATTTGTTTTTGTAAATTTCTGTATGTATATAGTGTTTACAACAAATTCCTTGTATATCTGTGTACATATAATTAAATGTACAATGTAAGTATTGTACATGGAGAACACAAGCTCGAAATAAATCAGTCAGAATGCATGAGGCGATCGCATTGTTGAGAACCTTGGGGAGAAATAACATGATCCAGCTGAAGGAGAGGGAACAGGAATAGGGTGATGAGTTTTGTAATTCATTACATAGTAAGTTTCTTCCTCCCCTGTTGCTGTACAGAAAAATGTGATTGAATTGATGGGAACAAATAAGCTGTGAGAAGAAAATTGGATATGACTGTGTGGGAAAATACCTTGCTGTTTCCATTAACTTTGGATAAAATGTGTAGTTATATGTTTCGGGAGATTAGTGGTTGTCAGTGTAATCCATATGGATATCATTCCATTATTATTATTCCTTTGTGTTTCTCAACAATAAGTCTTTTTTCTTTTTTTTTAGTCACACTCTTTTTTTCCTTCTCTCATTTGTGCCTCTTTCTCTGCGTTAACGCCTCAGCTCTGACTCAGCTGAAAGACTCCTGTAGATCACAGTATGTGATGTGCACTGGAAGAACAAAGTCTTACATTCTCGGGTTGTTATTTTCTTCCCCTTTCTCTCCTTCCTAGCCTTCACCCGTCATACAAAACACGAGACCTGAAATACACTAACCCTTCACAGTGCAGTGTCCTCCATATTTTACCTGCCTTTGTCCACCACTGGCTTTTTCATTCCCAGAGTTCTTCCTTTTTCAGCCTTGCAGCACATTGAGGAGAATAAGTAATAAGAGTAGAAAGAACAGATTGTACTCTAGGAATGTAATGGACAGAACATCCAAGAACACCCAAGACTTTAGCACTAACGAAGATGAGAAATCATTGAAAAAGAAGAACAAAGCCTCTTTTTTTTGTGTTTGTTTTTGTTTTGTGCGTACATAGAACGGTCCTGCTCTAGTGTGTGGATGAAAACCTCGGCCCAATTACTGTACTTGTACACAGGCGTTTCCTGTTTTCCTTTAAGGTGAAACACACATATGCTTGTCTTCTCTTCCCATGCCATACTGCTAGCTGAAAACACAGTAAACGGTAATAAGCATAAAATTGCAGTTGCTTTCATTTCATTCTGCTCAACAGCCAATTTGCATTTAGTTGATGTCCAGCACAAAGCACACATCTCCATGTTTAAAGTGCGATTTTATAAAACTACGCTGACACTTTGCAAAGCTTTTCTTTGTAGTTTTCAAGAAGTTGTGGCTTCTGACTCCCAAGTTTTTATCTGACAGCAGAAATTTGCTAGTTGGTGTTAGGTTCTTGCCTTTTGCTTCTTCAACACTGACACACACAGACTCAGTCATGTTTAATGAGCAGGAACCTCGACCGAGCAGCAGGTTGGCAGGATAAACAATACTTGTGTTATATGGGGGAGGTGTTTACTTGGGTAAAACACACTGAACACTGTGTGCTGATACTGTGCTAGCCCCGCTACACACTGTGTTCATCATTAAATCTCTCACAATGTGCTCATAAAGTAAGACAAGTGCATACTGTACAAGTCAGTGAATATCCCTCCAGGTGTATAGACTGAATTTCTCTCCTTTCTTTGTGTCTTTCTGTCCGTCATAGTATAGATGACTCTCAGAAGCTTTCCAGTCCAGGTACCTTGAACCCTTAACTTATCTACTTATATGTAGAAGTGAATAAAAAGCAGCTTCTGACACCTTTATCTAACCCACACTTTTTTTTCAATGTACAGTAGATATGTATCAGTACCCACATGGTTATTGATATAGATATACTAAATTCCAGATTTAAAAGAATTTCCAAAACATAAAAATAAATTAAACAAAAAAGAAAACAAATACAACAGTTTCATTGTGGCTTTTTAATACTTTATGTCCAAAAAGGAGTAGGAAGAAGCTGAGCCTATATTGTCCTACCCTAATTGTACATGACTTGGCTAATCAACTATTGTTTACAGTTCATAACAAAGGTCTGTCATTAAATTACAAAAAAAAAAAATACAAAAAAAAAGAAAAAATTATTGCATCTCCAGATATACTTTTCTAAGCATAACTATATATGTAGGTTCTCAGTTATTGCTCTTGATGTATAATTTGATATGTACATTTTCTACGTATATTCGCTATGGTCAATTCAATATCCCTATTACCTATGTACACTTCTCTATGCAGACTTGCTCATGTAAATTTTGTGTATATGGTGTTTTTTTTTTTTTAACCAATCTTTCCATGTACATCTGTGTACACATAATGAGATGTATATGAACAGTACTGAATATTGTATATGTATCTGTAATTAGTACTGCACATAAGGTGCATAAGCTAGAAATAAACCAAACTAAATACATACCATCCGTAAGTGCTACAGTTGTACACCCGTTCATTATTATTATTATTATCATTATCATGATTACTATTATTATTGTTATGGTTATCAAACACATAACGAACAAGTGGTATCTTTACTCAGTAAAACAAAGTATAAAAATGATCACCCACTGCTGGAATCGCATAGGTCATGGAATTGGCCCCTACAGAGTGATAAATATTGCTAATTTCTATCATTGCACTACGATGCAGCACATCCATGAGTCATTGTATTGATTTAACACAACATTAAAGTCCAACCTATAATATTCCTCAGCCTCATTGAGAGTTCTCTTTAAGATTTATAACGTGTGCATCCATTTAGTGCAACTACCCACTCCAGAGGTTTCATTTACTCTGGGTCATCTACTACTATAAATGTTTTATTTAAGAGGGTTTTTTTTTCTTTTTTCATACTGTACATGACTGCTCAGTAAATCTTTACATTTACGTATATGCATATACAGTGGTGGTCGAAATTAGTAGAATTTCTGAAAGATCTGACCATTTTAGCCTCCAAAACATGATTTTCTTTCATAGTGTAGATGAAATATGCAGATGGTAGCTCTGAGCATAGAAAATATCAGATGGATGAGTCTTACTGGTTTAATATTTACCTTAATAAGCAGGATAGGCCTTGTACATTCAGCAGACTCGCACAGCTGTGCCCTTTCACCACGATCACACCCAAAAAACAAGGGATTAGCTTCTTCTGTGTAGGAACATGATTGTGTGACATTGACAGTGAAATAGGCCTTCCTTGGTTTTTTTGTAAGAAAAATGACCAAAATCTCCTTATGAGGGCTTTATTCAATGGTTATAGAGCATAATGTTGGCTTTGTTTTATTCCATTCGTTTGATAGGTATTTTAATAGCCAATTCAAAGAAAAAAAAACTAACTTCTTACATATACCAAGTGTTCTAGTAATTTGTGCGTCACTGTACAATTAAATATTCACTTACATTTTCCAAAGAAATCAATTCTTAGGGAACCACTCTGAAAAATCATTGTCTAACTCTCCTGTCATATTGGTATTATAAATAATGAATTAGATAATGTAGTACAACATGAGAGCATAAGACGGACAAGCGCAGTTATGCTTAGAAATAATCCTAACGTGTGAACTACATGACAGAAGAAGCTGCCCTAATCACATGTCTGTTTGCAGTAGATTAGACTGAGAAGACTTAAGCTCCTACCAGTTCTCAACTAGTAAAGAGTTAAAGAGTTTTTAAAGCCTTTGTGTTGGTCGTTTCTAGCCAACCAACTGAATCTGAAACTTGTACCAGAGCCACCCGTGAATACATTACTTTGTGGTGATTTCGGAACAGGCGTTAAATGTGATAAATCCGTTGCTCAAAGGCAAATCACTTTCACTTTCTAAGTAAAGTGGATGAATTTATTGTTTGCTTGTTCTGCTCTGATTCCCTGAGTAGCCTGAGGATTTTCAGTCATCTGTTACTCATGAGATTTTTCTAATTCTTGATAAGATTACAGAGGCACGGCAAGTTAAAGCTGAGTCTGCACTGCACAAAAACATGCCTGCAATGTAATGAGGTAATGTGATCCATGTTGTCTATCTCTGCACGCTCTGTTTCATTTTGATTTAAATACCGCTGGCTACTAGCATGTTCGTTAGCTGACACTGATTAATATTTCTTCTCACTTACATGCATAGACACTGCATTTGAAAGATAGTTTCTGAGTTTGCAGAGTAAGCACTAGACTACCGCATTGGCTGACATACTGAGGCTGTGAAGTCTGTGTACTGAAATGATTTTTTAAATTTGTCAGCTAGGATTCAAACTGGAGAGTATTAGCCCTATCTGACTCATGAGAACATATGTATGTATGCTTTTTATAATAACCTGTTTTAGCTTGATTTTAAGTGTGCATCACAGAAATCTGCACCTGACACCTTGAGTGAATGACTGGCATGCATGACTGACAGTTGCAGTGATAGTGATTTAATTACTTAGTAACTCAACTACTTTATATGCTAATTAAAAAAGATTTTAAACCCCAGTTCAGCATGAAAGAAACTTATTACATGTAAGACAAATGCTAATTTAAAATTTAGGCCTAAACAGGGGAAGCAAACATTCAATCTAGACAAAAATGAACCTCCTAACATTGGAGTGGAAAAAAAAAATCATTCAGTGTTTCTGTAATCAAAATTTTTCAACCTTGTAGCCTAGTCTTTCCTGGGCCACAAGGCACTGGTTGAATCATTCTTAGTCTGTTCCCTTCCCAGAGACCAGTTTGCCATGGGGAACCCGACCAGGAATACGATGCTCCAGACAACATAGCGCTGAGGTTCATAGGGACATGCAGACCTTTCCATCACAATGAGGTGATGTATGGCTGTGATCTCTATTTTGTGTAACTTCTGCTGCTGCTGCTGTTTTGAACAGGACACTTTTGAAAAAGAGATTTTCAGCCTCAATGAGCTTTTCTTCCTGGATAAATAAAGGATAAATAAATACAAAAGATATTAACCTAGGTAATATCCTATTTTTTTTATTTAATGCTTTTCTGCTTTTCAATTTGTTCCATCTTTTCTCTTGAGTTTCTTATTATTCAGTTTGTCAGACAGAGTATGCTGGAGTCTATCACATTACAAGCAATCATGGAGAAGCTCCACACAGCCTTATGGGCCACTTTCACTTGTTAGTTATGTGCTGTGAAAGGAAATCTAGCCAGCTATTTCATTCTCTCAGGACCTTTTTCAATTTACAGCATGGATTTCCCATGGCTGTCAAGGCTGGCTGAGGCTGACATGAAGGATTTTGGCAAAGGAACCTCAGGTGTAACATGCCAATGGTTCAAAAGATTAATATATTAGAGAAAAGCTGTAATTCAATGTGAGTGGAAACACTTTATGTAAAGACATGAGACCTGGGTTTGTGTCCTATTATACCTGGGATCCTTCAGTGTCAGTTCCTTACCTCTGTGGATTCGAAGGATACTCATAAAATTTTGTTTCCTCAGTGAGACAGTGACAGCTTCCCATTTAGCTTTTTTTAATGAAGCACTGACAGGCTTGGCTTGTTCTGCTGTTCCTTCATTCTACAAGCTACTTGTTTCTTGTTCCTTTCCATCCAGGTTCAGATTTCAAAACAACTGCCATGTTGATTTGGCTGGGAAACCTCTGCAGATGATCTCCACAGGGAACAACATGTCTGCCAACCTTTATCCTTGCACTCTTGAGCTAAGGGCTGGTAATTCAAGGTCTTTCTCTTGTGGGCCTCTTTGCAGCTCTTCTCCCACAGCACTGTCAGTTCAACTAGATTTATTGTTTGGTCTTTGGGTGACCATAGCAAAATGTCTGGGCAGAGGGTTGTGTATACCACCTCTGGGGACTGCTGCCCCTTCCCACATCCACACATCTCCAGGACCTGGCAGTTTGCATCAGATTGGGCGTTGACACTTTCTTTCTCCCCATTTGCTGGAGCTGTTGGCTGGCCTCTTGCTACATCTCATCCACTGTTGTCTGTTAGCAAAAGACAGAGGCGCCTTATCATAGTTCCAATGATACCATACTTGAGTTAGAAATGTTTTACATCTGGACAGTATATGTCTGAATGTCTGCTTTTGACCACAGAGCTTGCAGTTCAGATGGCAAAGGAAGGTTGTTTTACATGTTACCACAAGAGGAAGGAAATGCATAAGAACTGCAGCTTTCACAACTCTGCCATGGGGTGTGGAGGTATTATCTAGGACCCTTGTTTCACTGCCTTTGTCCTTGCTTTTTATCCTCATTGGCTTGTACTTCTGTCTGTGTCTTACCTGTTTTTTACCTTTGCATTTCCCTATTACTATGCATGTAACCTGGCCAGCCTCTGTGTATTCAATAATGAGAAAATGGTCTACAATTGGGGGGCTTGAAATCAAATATGAAGGTGGAAATAACAGGCACCGAGTCAACCAATCACAGATAATACAGACATGAGTTTTCTGTCAGGGAAACTTTAAAACACAAGGTGTAATCTGTATTTAAATTCCTATTTTGAATAAAAAAAACTGACATTTGTAAAGAGATTTGGGGACTTGGAGCTGACTTTGACTCATGACAAAAAGAAGTCTGTGCATACGATACATTGCGAAACACCCGCTGCCAAGAGTTGTGATTGGCCCGGTATAAAATAGATCGGGCATAATCCACAGCAAGTAGAGCAGTTCTAGACTGTTTTCTCGGTATTAGATACACTGAGGAAACGGGATGACTGGCCATTGTACATGATACATTTAAACGCCATCCCCACATACTTTTTCTGGGCTACTCTTGATGGATGGAATGACCTCACCCTGAACTCTGGGGCTTATTACTTTGACCCCCCTCATCACTTCATTCTGAATTCCCAGGAGGACCCTCATACCAATCTAGTAATACTGCAACATGTTAGAGGTCAATCTTCTTACATCCACAGAAAACAAAAAGCTTACTTTCCACATCCAGGAAGAAGATTTTGTGAGATCTTCCTCTGGAATAAAGTATCATATTAACAGTTTATAACTTGAGTGCATGCCTTTTTCTTACCTGCCACAACACCAGCTAAGTTGTGGGGATTTGTGTGGACACTGTACAAGGCATACCACCTGGGTCAAGGATGGGTGATTCCATGACTCTCTGGAGAATGCCTTGGATTATATCATGCCCTGTAGGCTCAATAACATCTAGCTCAGTTGATGGTTTTTCAGGTTTACACACATTCCGATTAGCTGCTGACCCCTACATAGGTCACTTCCCTTGTGGTTTCTGCCAGATACAGGTAGTATAGGCTACCAGATTTGGCTGGTCTTTAAGTGACTGTGCCAACCTTTTCTCTTTGCATTGCTGTTGTGGCTATTTTAAGCTATTTATATGGTTTACCTATTTAGTCGTGACAATTTTTGAGGCTCTTCTGTGGTGTTTTTACTGGTTTTATGATCGTTACCCCCTTTTAGTTAGGTCACAAATGTTTCTAGGGGCTATCTACCAAAACAGTCATGCCAGCTATGCTTTGGAAGAGATGATCATCTACTGAAGAAAAAAATAAAAAAAAGCTCTGACCTGAAGGAGAATATCTGACAGCTCTTTGATGAGCCACAAGTAACAAACACTCTCCTGATAAGAGTCGTGGATGTGGCTGACGGGCAATCTAAAAAGAAAAATGAAACCTAGTTAAACCATGGTAACAGTGCAGTTGTTCTTTCTGTGTCAATTACTCCCAACTTTAGTTTATGAGACAATCAAAACTGCACAAGAAAGAAAAAGGGGTTGATATGTTTTTTTTTTCTGTTGCAAGAAAACCTTCACATACTGTATGTAACTCTTCAGATGATGTCTTCTCTGTGACCAATGCTCCTTAGTAGCCACAGACCACTTAAATAATGTAGTGCATGTTTTGATTGCCCTCTTGAACTAACATTAATATATACTAAATTTGACCAATAGTTAGCATTGATTTTAACATCCTTGTTGACAACCCTCATAACAGAGGTGCCAAAGAACTTTTTTCTATTCTTGATAACTTTGGACTAATCCAACATGTCTAATCAGAGCCAAAACATAACAAGGGACACATTCTGGATAATTTCCAAGGGTCTGAACATTTCTAATACTGTGGTGATTGATGTTATTTTTCCTGGTCTTGCTGTGTTTTCATTGACAGTACAATCTCAGAAAAGAATTATGGTCAAAATGAAATCCACATGAAATAATTTATTCCTGAAAGCACCAGTGAAATATTTATTCAGGTCTTTTGATTCATGATTCCAATTCAGTGAATTTGCTTTTTTTCACCAATTAAGTTCAGAAACTTAGACCGGCAATCACTACCAGGTTGTCAGGAGCAGGATGCATGTCATCCCTGTATTCAGTCAAGCAGCATGACACAATTTGACTCTACTGATCGTAAATCCCCAGAGGATATTATACAACATTTGAAATCCTCCTCTTACTGTCTTGACATTCTACCAGCAAACTTAAAAAAAAAAAAAAAAAAAAAAGGTTTCTGGTTGCATGGCCTGGGAAGGCATCTCTTCTGTCAGGTTTGTTTTCACAGGCGCTGAAAACTGGCAGCTCAAATGAAAAGGCCCATATCTAACCTCACAGTTTTATGTAAAATCATTGAAAAGGCTGTGTCTCTACAACTCAGGAAAAAGTCATGACTGAAAACTACTGCCTCAATGTTTTCCAGTCAGGGTTTTAACGGCAGCACAGCACTGAGAAGTGAGAAGTGTGCAATGATATCCACCTCAGCTTAAATAGTGGCAGAATCTCAGCCTTAGTATTACTTAGTGCAGCGTTGCATTTGACACAGTTGACCACAACATATTATTGGGTAGATGGAAAAAATGAGTAGAAATCTCTGGTTCAGTCAGCTTGTTGAACATTTATTTAAAGAACAGAGAGTTTTTGGAGTTCCCCAAGGCTCGATTCTGGGGCCTTTTTTGTCCAATATTTGCATGATCCTATTCACATAATACCATAAAATGAATTACCATAATTATGCTAATCGCACACAAATCTACATCACCTTAGCTCCAGGCGACTGTAATCCTATAAAAGATCTTAGTGAACGTGTCTAAGAAATCAATGACTGGGTGTACCATAACTTCCTCCAACAAAGACAATACTGAAGTGAAGATTTTTGGAGATAAAGAGGAAAGACTAAAAGTGAGCAGTCAGCTGCACTTTGTGAATCTAAACACAACAGATCAAGCTAGGAATCTGAGCATCGTCATTGAAGCTAAACAGCCACTTTTGGACAATATCACCTCAAGATACATTTCAAGAATAAAAGGCCTAATCTCAGCAAAACTTTGAAAAATGTATCCATGCATTTATCTTTAATAGGCTTGACTGCTGCAGGCCTTTCTGAAAAATCCATCAGGCACCTGCAGCTGATTCAGAATGCAGCTGTTCGAGTGCTCACCAAAACCAGGAGAATGGATCACATCAGCTCCATTCTCAGATAACTGCATTGGCTCCCTATTCACCAAAGAATAGATTTTGAAGCATCCCTGTTAGTGTACAAAACACTGAGTGGCTTAGGATTAAAACCAAATGGGTCAAAGCCATATTCAGTTTTTATGCCATATGTCTGGAGCCAAGTCCCAGACAAAGGGAGACCAGCTGCACAAGACTGTTCTGTTGTTATGGCTTTTAACTCCACTCTGTAATTTCCCTCCTTCTTTTACTATATCTTATATAATGTATTTTATTTACTGTCTTTATTATATTTTAAGTCTATGTTGTTTAACCCATAAAGACCCAGTGCTACTTTTGTGGTAGTTCCCAACTGATTTTTTTTTCCTTTATGTTTTATCACAATTTATTGTAATTTAATCCTTTTCATTTTGAGTTTTTTTCAATGTAAATAATATATTTTCCTATATTTATTTAATAGATGTTCATAAAAGCTCAGAGTAAATTCAAAGGTTATTATATCAGAAATCAAGAAAAATAAAGAAAAAGTGACTTTCAGTAAAATAAGGCATTAACTAGACATAAAAACAAGTGTGTCCATCCACCGTGATTGATCCAACTCCATGGGTTTTACTGGTGACGGTGTTTGCAGAAGATGACAGTGTTTCTGTGTTCACTACAGAGCCTCTGAATGTCCAAATTGGTCATATCTGATGACCATGAAAAGATGACAACCTGCATTATACACCTATTATTTACATGAATTGATAGAATTCGTGGATCAACAGGTATCAAACAGTTTAGATCAGTAGATGGTCTTGGTCGCCAGTGGCTGTTTGGGTCTTTATACTTTATAAAACCCTTCCAATTCCTTGTTGTTGAAAAGTTTTCACCTTCCCTTCATATTTCTTACTTCTGCCCATTGGAGTTTGTACAGCTGTACCTGCCAAATACTCAACACCTTTTTTTTTTATAGCTGGGGGGCTGTTTTTAAACATCTTGTTGATGTCATTTTTATCTCTGATTCCCCTTTTTCCATCTTATACAAATGGATCGAGGCTGCCTTGAGGGGATCTGAATGTCATTAAGTGATCCATCCATTCCTGTGCTATTTATTTGCTGGTAGGGGAACAAGTAGGCACTATGACCAAACCACCTCTTAAGAACTACATGAATTCATCAACATATTAGAAAATGTCAACATCTACAAAACCTTTGCTGCAAATTTTTGTGTAAAAATGTGATATCAAAAGCATCACAAGCTTACTTATGTGGAGGATGTGCTGTAGGCAAGTCAGCAACAGCTTCGGTAATGTATGTGAAAGGATAAGCAAGACTACCATTAAATAGTGCATTTTAATTGAACTGAAACATTTGCACTGTTACCATCAGCATGATTTATTTTGTAGATATGCTAAAAACATCTAACAAAGTCTTTAAAATGTACATTAATTGGTGTAATGAAGTGTTTGCCTTTGTGTCACCTCTGTATATGCTGACTGAGGAGCATAATGTTAATGTGAGTGACATGGTCTACACACAGATGCATGAACTCTGTGATGAAGTGATAAGAATTTAGTGCTCAAGAGATCAAGGTTTCTGTGACTCCACGCAATCAATTTTTGGCATTAACTCAAGAACAAAGGTGATTATTATAAATTATAACTAATCAATTATTGCAAAAATAGGATGAAATGGAGTGATAGTTTGTTTATATCTTAAAGAGGTCAAAGGTCTGGGCCATAAAACAATAATGGGAAATGTGATGATGTAATTTTATGTTGTGATAAATATAATTCTGCAATAAAAGTTTTATATCTTTAGACCTAATATTGGTTACACTGTCATCTATGTTTAAAAAAAATGCCTCGTGTGTGTTTTTACCTACTTTTAGTCAATGGTGAGTAATTCTTAGTCATTATATTTGTTTGGGGCGGCTGTGGCGCAGTTGATAGAGCGGGTCGTTCAATGATCAAAGGGTCGGCAGTTTGAATCCCGCCTCAGAAAAACTGTCCACATGCCGAAGTGTCCTTGGGCAAGACACTGAACCCTAAAAATTGCTCCCAGTGGGGTCTGGTAGCTGCCTTGCATGGCAGCAGTCGTTCACTGGTGTATGAATGTGTGTGTGAATGGGTGTAATTTGCACTGTAAAGCACTTTGTGACTCCTGTCTGTGAAAAGTGCTTTATAAATAAAGCTTACGTACTTGTTTGTTCTGCCACCTTTGTCCATAAATAACTGGGATAGGCTCCAGCAACTCCTGTGAACCTAGTGAGGATGAATGAATATTTATTCTTCCTCTAGAAAAAAAATAAATCAAATTATAAGCTTAAAAGAAGAAATATTTATTATTTATCATGATAATTATTGACTGCAACTAACATTTTTATTATGATAATCATTCAAATCAATGTTCTTACAATCTCTAGGTGTGATGTTTCCATTATATTTTTGTTCATTTTCACTGTATTTTCCACTAAAAAAGACAAAACCTTTCACTGAACTCATGAGTCTGGAGTGTTTCTTTTTCCTATTGTTTATTTTCTTTACTTGGACATTTGTAAGTAAACCACAGGTATCGATTATTCCAGTCTTGGAAACAATCTCTCAGTATGTTGTGCTGTGATCAATAGTGATTTGCAGATTACATTTTTACAAAAGTACATGTTTGCTACTCACAGGGGGCCTTTCACTTGACTCTCTCTCTCTCGCTCTCTGTCTGTGTACAGTGTGAGAACATCCATTGCTGCAGATGACTGACTGACCAACCAAGGGCTTCAGTGATGCTTCTGGCAGCATAGGCCACTGATGAGGATAATTGATGGCAGGTATTACTCCAGTGGTCTGCATATTTAACCACACACACTTCCCTTTAAAAACTGGCATGAAGTATTATTAAAACTTTCATTCCCAGAGGGCAAAACCATCATGATCTCCATCTTTAAGAGAAACTACCGCACATTTCACGAAAAAAAAAAAACAAAGTCCTAGTTTGGAACTGAAATACAAATTTTAAAAGTCCTTAACGAGAAAATACAGATTTATTGTTTGTTGCTTTTAGGATGATTTCATTACTTGTCAGAATGCACAAAATAGAACCACCAGCCCTTCATTTGATTTAACAGAGAACATAACAGGTGTTAAAAGCACCATTTTCACACCAGCCTATTGATCTGTTCAAGGGAATAACATCACCAATTGTCGTTTTGTCTCTAGCTCCTCCAGAGACTGTATTTACAGTGCTGGGAAGGACAGCCAAACAACAAATGAACAACAATTAAATATAAACAGTCTGACCATGAGCAACGCAACTTAATGTTTATCCATTTGTCTTAACATGCACATTAAGTTTTATTGTTCTACTTGAATGTACCCATTTGCTGAATTTGCATCTTACAAGGCGAGGACATTTAACAAATTAACACATACACACATATACACATCAAAACAAATAACCACTGCCATCATCGCTTGCCATAACAGATCATGTGTTTAGGTGGGGATGTATTAAATGCACTGAGTCATAACATAGGTAAGTGTAATATCAGTAATTATCATTGGTTTGGGAATAAATGTATATATTTACTTGATACATAGGGACTGCATTTTAATATTACATTACTGCAGGGAGTGTTTATGAGTGAGTGTTCAATGCATAAACAATAAATGTAAAATAGAGTACGATCTATGGGGAGGCTGAAAAAATTCTTGTCACTCAAAATGTTTCTTTTGCAGCAGAAGTGGTTTTGAATCTGTTTATTTGATAACAGAAAAAAACAAACCAAGAAAGAGAGTTTTCTTCAGAACATTTATTTGCATGAATTTGCATGATTATGTTTGTGAGAATGCATGTGTGCACATAGTAGTGTTCATGAACGTGGGTTTTTGATTCAGACACCTGCACACACACAAGTGGCTGATATCTTTAATAAAAGGTACTTGGCAGAATACCTCATTAAATGCTCCGTCACCAGTCATTCATCAAACCTCGGCAAGCAGACATAATAAAACTTTAAAACACTTCAACGCATGGTCTGTACTCTAGCAATAAAATATGCATGGAGTATTTATTGACTCCAATATCTGCCAGCTATTACAGTCTCAACGGTTAAATATCTCACTGGTAGAAGTAGAAGAGACTGAGAATAAACCAAATATTCGGGGAAAAAAATGACAAATTTGTGGTGAAACATCACCAGCGTCTGCATCCCCCGGGGGGATTCCTTCCCTCATTGAAGGCACGACATATCATTGATCAAGAAGCCGATAAAATTATCTCGAGTTCAATACACTGTGTGAGTGATTGGCCTTCATGCCCTTCCTCCTCTGACACTTTAACGCTGATTGGCTTGTTGAAGTCAATAGAACAGGAGGCCAGGTTGTGGTCTTGTTTACCCATGACGGACGGCTCCATTTTTTCAGCCACAGGCAGACAATTACACGCAGAACTGGAACACTGAGGAGTGATTGGAGTCAAATGATCCTGATAACTGTTTGGTTCTAACAGATTATGTGACATTTAAAAAAAAATTCATTTTGTTCTAACACTAACAACCACCACACATATCGTACTGTGTAGTAACTCCTCATAACTTGTTTTTTTTTTTTACTTGTCGTACTATGATTTCTCTGCACTTGTACACAGACCTCATATCTGTAATGAGGTCATTACTTATTATTTAAGGTTCAGTGGTTGATAATGATTTTTTTATGGAGTTTTTTGTGTTTTAATTCATGTAGATTAATACGAGTAATGACAATCAAATATACATTAGGTTAAATAAGTAATGCATTTTCACATTTGCATGCAAAAATTCCACAGTATTTCTTCAGCATATTGTAATTCAATTCATTTTAGAGGCACAATATTACTGTACTACCTCTTTCATGTGTACAGGCTCTTCCCAATAACTTCAGACTTTCAGAAACGTTAAATCCCAAGTGTTTT
>JAPTGZ010000002.1:23655802-23672968 GCA_029814645.1 Fowleria isostigma
TGACAGTTGTGCTCATAACTTTACATACCCTAGCCGAATTTGTGATTCTTCAGCCATTTTTTCCGACAATATGAACGATAATACAAAAACATTTATTTTACTTCCAAATAACCCTGATCATAAGTTTACATACCCTAGTTCTTAACTCTAGTTCTTAATCATCTGTACTGGTCCCACCCCTTTAACATAAATGACAGTTTCAGGTCTTTTGTGGTAGTTGTGGATGAGGGTCTTTATTTTCTAAGATGGTAAAGCTGCCGATCTTTCTTGGCAAAACACCTTCAGTTCCTTTAAGATTTTGTGTTTTCTTACATTTGCTGCATGTTTGAGACTTCCCCAAGGTGGATCAATGATACTGAGGTAAGAAGACTGAGATGGACATTCCACAACCTTCACTTTTTTCTGCTGTTGCCGATGACAGGTTGACTTGGCCTTGTGTTTTGGATCATTGTCATGTTGGAACATCCAAGACCATCCCAGTACATTCTGTCAGGGTATGTAAACTTGTGAGCACAACTGTGAGTGACAGCTTTCAGTGGCTCTTGTGCTTGACTCAGTAATTATATTTGGCTTCACTTTTCCATTGCAGAGAGAAATGACATCATATCATCTACACTGTTGCTTGCAAAGTTGGTATAAAATACTTTTACCTCTACTCATGAAATTGGTGATTTATTCTTGATAGATAAAGTATAACTGGGACTCAGTATGTAATCATCTTATGGTCAAAGGTGACTACTGATGTGTATAAATATGAGGAAAAAAGAGGAACATGTGTGAAAGCAAAATTATTCTAACTTTGTGGGCATCAGTGTAGTGTATTTTTATATTAAGTCTTTTCATATGGACAGAATCAGAATCAGAAGCCTTTATTGTCATTATAAAATGCATCACAATAAGATTTGTGTGCTCTACCAAGGGGTTCTTGCATCAACTACGCTAAAAAGTGTCTGCCAGTACAGTAAAAGACAAGACAGATAAGAGAAGGTCAAGTTCATCTCCTTCAGTTTTAAGTATGTTTTGCTTTTTGCAACATTGGACTAACACCCCTTGTCACCTTACTGAGCCTGGTGAATACCAACGGGAATGACACCAAATCACTGGAAAATAGTGTTTGACAGCATGAGAAAGAAAAGGGCACAGGGTGTGAAAAGCAGTGGAAAATATAAAAACTAATGGCAGATTTTTGTCATGGTTCTTCTCTGTCATTCTCTCTGTCAGCCTTTTGAACCGTCTGTCTGCAATCCTGTCCACTCATAATGACATTCATGCATAGTTTGAGGAAAAGATGTCATTAGTTTTTGTTTTAACCTACAATAAATTCTCCTCACCTTTCAGTATTTCTGTAACATATGCCTAACAACCAACCACTCCTGCAGTATGCTTCACTGAACTCCTTTTGATGCATGGTTTCCTGAGTAATTTCATGGCTTATAGATACAGCTGTATATGTGTTTGAGTGATGTATGTGTGAGACTACAATTACACCAGCTACCTGTCTGAAATGGGATAAAATAAGGCATCTTATCCTGTTTCCATGTGCCCCTTACCATTTATTTCTTCAAAAGCTTTACAGATGATATGTATGTGCTTATAAAATATTCTTCTCTGGGGAAATAGAAGGGAAGTACATGCAACCAGTGCCAACAAATGTCTCATCAACCAGGAATGGAAGCAGGACATTGCACTCAATGTTTTGTGCAGGTAAGTCCTCATCCACAAACCTCCTCTTAACAGTTTAGATTTAACCCATGAGATCATCAATAGTTATTCTGTGTGTGTGCGCTTGCATGTAATGCAAGGCACACGGGACTATTGTTCATCAAACTGACTTATACAAAAACTTTGGCAAAAAAAATGCAACCCAGGGCATTGAAAATAAACTAAAACATATTGTTAAAAAAATGTGAAGCCTGGTCTTGAAAGATGTGCTATTGTCTGGATTCGTCATCTACAAATTGTCAGCCAATGAGTGCAGGGTCACAGAACGTCAACCAATGAGAGTACAACGCCACAGAGCGTTAGCCAATGAGAGCGCAGCGTCACAGAATGTGAGCCAGTGAGAGTGCAGCATCACAGCACGCCAAGCAACGAGAGTGCAACATCACAGAACATCAGCCAATTAGAGTGCAGTGTCAAGGAATGCTAGCCAATGACTGCACAGCTTCACAGAATATATGCCAATGAGAGCACAACTTCACAAATCATCAGCTGATGAGAGGGCAGCATTACAGAATGTCAGCCAATGAGAGTGTCAACATCACAGAACATCAGCCAATAAGAGTGCAATGTCACAGAATATTAGCCAATGAGAGTGTCAGTGTCACAGAACATCAGCCAATGACAGCACAGCCTTAACACAAGTCCACAAATCCAGTAAGAAGCAAGTACATGAATCCCATTTCCTTCAGAAAATGTGCACGTTTAGTTTATAGTTATAGTTTCTCCTGCTTTCGACGCTATCAAACACAACAGTGTCCATTCATTAAAAAAATCAAAGGACTTTCCAGAAGTGGATCTAATGAGGACGTAGGTGACCTCGGAAGCAGGTGTGCCCTCTTCTTATGTCAGCCAACACTAAACAGCCCAAGGCTGCATAGGCTGTCACCTCTTTTTGATGGACTTTTGTCTGGATGCTGGTTGGGGCTGTGGGGCCAAGACTGCAGCTGCTGGTAGGAAACCAGTAGTTTCTGTTTCCTCTGGAGCAAGTGAGCTGGCAATGCCAAAGTGGTTCATCTACCATCTCCTGTCATAAGAGGATGGAAACCCCAACAGCTTGGTGAACAGACTGGAGTGACTTAGCTGCCATCGGAGATCATCAGGGAAGTGATTAATTGGAACTTGCTAATGATGCTACAGACCGGCAGTGAAAACCTGGTCCTTCCACTGATGAGTCAACTGAAAGTACTGCCTGTAATCACAGAGTCTGCTGCAGTGTCATACCTTCATCAAATCTCAAAATCTGGCTGCATATGCAAATGTTGTGTACAGTGGCTGAAGAGGTGGAGAGGTCAGATGGATTTTCTGTCTGGAGCTTGTCACTTTTGTGAAAGGAAATGAACCAGGAGTCAGGGAGGTGTTATACTTTCATGTAGAATAAGAGCAAATAGGTTTAATATTTTGCTACAGCAGGGTTTAGACTTTTCTGTCACTGTCTTTTTCTGTTTCAAGATTAAATCAAACATCTCCATCTCTGTCTCCTAACCTTTCATCTTCATCCATCTTCATCTGTCTTTGAAAAAGAAAAGAGGCTATCTATACTATCTAGTCTGTGTAAATCAGACATGTGGAAAAGGAATTTCTTCCACATTTTTGAAAAGTGGTGCTTTAGCGTAGACACTGGTGGTTGAAAAAGTACTAAACACACCCCAATCAGTGATTTCACAGCAGGAGATCTGACTGTGACTGAACCTGCTGCGACATCAGTGATTGGGGTGAGACCAGAAATTCTCAAAAGAAAGACAGACTTAATGGATTATTCAATATCAATCTACACACACATTAGTAACTCTGTGAGGAAACTTAGAGGCAGAATAAATTCCAACATCCTTTACCCTAACTTTAACCATCATAACTAAACATTTAACCGTAACCTTTGGCCTTAAGACTCTGCTTGTGAGAGTCTTAATTTTTCCTCTAGTGCTAGTAGATCAGCAAAGGACACTTGTCTACTTTTTCACCAATATAACATTAAATGTCTCTTGGCATCCTACAGCACAGTTCCACCCAGTTCCCACTAATCTTCCTCGTAATACTCTACATACAGTATGAGGTCAGACTTCAGAAGGATTAAACAAGAACTTAGGCGGCGATAACGTATTACCTATTGCAAGAGCTTTCGTTCAAGGTGTTCTGAATGTGGAGGGCATGTAGGTCCTTTGCTTAAGAAGCCATAGCCAGTGCAATTTATTATTCAGCTTATTTGCTGAAAAAAAGAATCCACTCTTTCAGGGAATGGCATTGATCAGTCTACAGTACCTTTAAAACATGTATTTAACTTTGCAGGGCTGCTACGTTTGCTTATTAATTCTAACATAGTGTGAAAATAACATAATATTGATGTGAAAATCTTTCATTCTTGCATCTGTATATCAGAAAATCAAGTGTGTTATGTTTGGAGTCGAATTACTTTTGTTGATCAGAAAAGTACTAAAATCATGCTACTAAAAATTTATAGCCTCTGGTGTTTTACAAGGGTCATATTTTGCTAAACCCACTTTTATTAGTATTTGGTTCATTTATTTGTGTATTTGGACTCTTAATAGTTCATCAAGTTTGAATGTGAACCCTTCAGGTCCTGCAGAGCTATCTTTATATTCATTTTGTCAAAAATCAAGTGGATTTCTACAACCTGTTTTAATTCCTTTTCAATTTGTTGTGTCTATAACTAGTTACATCATGACATTTGCACATATAATGATAAGACTTCCGCTGAACATTTCTAAGAGTACATCGTAATAATTTGTCATCATCAGCGGTTGTAGTCCATACTGAAATTATCTCCAAACTTTTGAGTCACTTACCTAAAATATTCAGTTTTTGGTTGTATTGACCAACACAAGTCAGAGCAGGATGGTCAACAACCTGGAGGGAATGGGGTGTGAAGTGGCTCATTTGTATTTAAAGGGCCAGCACTCAAAACGACCTTTCTGATGTAATTACTCAGAAGTAGAGTTAAAGATGGACCTGTGGAGTTGAAATAATGAAATATTCAGACCCAAACATCATTTACAGTCTATGTAGACCACAAGGAAATGTTTTAGAATGCACAATTCCATTAAAAAAAAGCAAAATATTACTCCTTTAAGTAATGCAATTAGAAACCAAAGTTTACAATGGTGTCTGAATTTGATCAGTAAGTTGTGAAAGTGTGAATTTTTCTCCATAAAGTAATATTTCTAATTCATGGTGGTTTCAGTTTTAGGAGTGATTTCCTACCAAATGTAAACAAGAGGGTTTAGTGTGTGTGATGTGTTTTAATTTGATCTGATTTGTGCGTGATGCATAAGCACATGGACACATCAAAGAGCTGAATTAGGACTGGTTATTGTCTGTGTGGGGGTGTAGGAAGTCTCCATCATGACTAATGGGTCTCTGCCTCTAATTACAAGATCTCACATACACACAAACACGGAACCAAACACGTGCTGCTGTTTTTTTGTTGGGTTTTTTGTGTGCTGTTTTTTTGTTTTGTTTTTACGTGACAAAACATTTTTTGCTCATGTTTATGTAAAATTACAGAGAGGTACATTACAGATTCTGGCTAACCCATATACTTACCACTGGGATGAAGTGTAGGTTCCTGTAAAATTTCAATTACTTGTTCCCTGAAGCAGTAACGAGATTATGCTTGTACCAGTTGCCCACAACAGGTGGGCATGTTAACCCCTTCACTCCCTTGGTCTCCCTGTCACCTCTCTCTCCTCTTTTGAAACATACAGTCTACAAAAAACAAAAAGAAGCCGTTCAACAAAGTGGGCTGATTCGATTTTCATGTGTTTAGTCTGATGTTTCAGTATGACAGGCCTTACTGCTTCACTTGAAGCCCAATTCAACTGTTGTAAAAAAAAATAATAATTAAAAAAATAATAATAATAAAATAAGTGGAAAAAGGAAATTAAAATACTCTACTTTTTTTTTTACTCTAATAAATGTCAGTTATTGTCACTTGTGTTGGCCAGTTGACTGTCATGTTTGTTGATGCGACTTCATTCTCTTCCGTTTGGTAAAGAGCTGGCTCGTTGCGCGCGCACTCTGGGTGCTCTCTAATTAGTGGGCGCACTGTTCTGCGTGGGGAGGCTGGGCTCGTCGCTGCTGCACAGCTCCGGAGAAACTTGTGCCGTTGAAACTTTGACAAACCCAAAGCCAAAATGCCCGTCTCATAGCTTAAACCCGTTTACAGTACGGTATATGCCGCTCCAGAACTCTCCCAATGTCTGACGAGGGAGAGGAAAGCGACGGCGGGAGGACGCGGTTGTCCGAGTCTCCCTCCCCGCCTCTGTCCGTGCGTCTTCCCCGAGGATCTCCCTCCTCTCCGCGGCCCCTGGACCTCTTCTCCTCCGCCTCACCGCTGCTCGGGGATACAGACCCGCCTTACCTCGCCTCTCCGGAGTGCCTCAACCCATCTCTAGAGAACAAGGAGCCGGACAACTCCACACAATTCACACCGCCAAAGTTCGGCCGACGCAGCGAGGACACCCGCTCGCCGCTCTGTTCGCGTCCAGATGTGCAGGTAGACGCGGTTTACGAGCACTACGATGACCCGTTCCCCAAGTGGAGAGGTCGAGGCGCGGCGAACGCTGAGCGGTTTCAGCACCGCGGACAGCGACCGCACCGCGCTCCGGAGCTGGCGGACTACGGGAACCACTACTGTGTGGACCACATAGAGCCCGAGTTCAGCACAGAAAGCAGGCAAACGTGAGTGGTCCTTTTCAGACACTCAGTAAATTCATAGACCACATCTACTTTCCCCAGTAGCATCATGTAAACATCATGTCTTTACTTTTATATGTAAAGAAAGGACGTGTAAAGAGGAGTTGAGAATGCAAAACTCTTCTCGATTGAAAGAATTTAATCAGCAACCTGTTCTGTCAACAAGTAGCAGTCACTAAAGACAGAATTGTAAAGCAGCATGGATTTTCACTTGACCAACTGCATTTACCTGCAGGTATGAATCAATGATTTACAGCCAGTTGCGCTTTAGCATGTATGGCCCTTATGGATTATTCCAGTGAGGACTGTATGTATAGGATATAGAGCAGATTTATAGCACCTATAACCTGCTCCACCTTCCTAAATTAAACCTTTTTAGGTAATTTATTGAGTTGCAATTTCTCAATGATATGAGAACTTGTATTTTCTTCACTTTAAACTGTCAAATGTAGTGTCATTATCATTAATAATTGTGTTTACATCCTAAATAATTGGAATATTAAAAGCTCTTTCTCTCTCTCTCTCTCTCTCTCTTTCTCGCCTTCTCCTGATTCTATTAAAATGAAGGTTAGATTGTACATTAGTGTGCATCTCTTCTGAATTTACACATGGATATGTATTTCTATGAGTTTTGAGGAATAAGTGAGTCTCTGGGAGGTTTCCAGTGTAGCCATTTTTTGCCCTTGGGTGGAGAGGATGGATCTTGATTAGTTCCTGTGTGTGAATATAAAACCAGCCATCAGGGGTTGTGTATGTCTATCTGAAGTGAGAAAGAGAGAGGGCATGTGGCACTGAGCTGAAGTAAACTAAACTGACTTATACAGTCCATTCTACATTGTCACACTCGTCACACACGGACTCACAAAAGCCTGACGGGGATTCTCTCTGTCATTTAAAACCCAGCCTCCACTGTAATTTCTCTCAACTCTGCTATATGTTTAATTGCTTGGTGCTAGATAACTGCACACAAGTCCATTTTGCGAATACAGCCCAGGGTATACATAAGAGACAAATGGTCCATGAAGGATGACACTTACTGGATATTCATGTAGCCCTGTCGGGTTGTGTGACCATCAGATATTGAGAGCACCAGGCCTCAGTGTCAGGTCTTTGATCTTCTCTGGTCTGCTTCTTTGATTCACCAGTGTCCAGCTTGAAAGGCAATGCATGGAAAAGAAGCACATGGTTGCAGTGATCACTGATTTAGGTAAATGTTAGAATACTGTGTGAAAAAAGGAGTGTAAGAGCAGGCAAACATCTCTGCAAAATGTGATGGGGAGTTCACCTTTGATCTTCAAAAATTAGCAATTTACTGCATGAAAGACTGTCTATGTGTGTGCATTTTTGATAGAGAGCAAAGGAGAGAGACGGAGCTCAGAGTGTGACTGAAATGCTCTGCTCATGTCTATAGACTGATAAATTAATAGCTCATTACAAAGTTCTACATTTTTCTCCACTTACTTCAAACTTTTTTCCCACTCATTATCCTCAAAACACACACCTCAGCCTTATTCATCTTCTCCTCTCTGTTATTCTTAACCAAACATTGAGTTCCTAAACTGCCTATGAACACCTTCACCAAATACCAGAAGATTCAACTATGTTTTAGAATATGTTTACCCAGTTTCATTTGGTTCCTAACTGAAAAGTTCAGAGAAAGGGACTTTCTGAGATTTTGAGTGTATGCTAATGGAATAATCTACATCACAGATGCTGTACCTTTCAAGTTTTATGTGACTTTCATCAGCATGTTTTTAGATTTCCCCAGTGCAAAGATGTTTACTTAAACTGAGTGGAATAAAGTCAAGATGACTAAAAATACACCCTTAAACAGATTTCAGTTGCATTAGTAAAGATGTTTGTTCCCATCAAGCTTTGCCATAATATATAGATTTCATTTATGCCAGAGATCCCACCCTTTGGATTTCCAATGGGACCTAATTTTAGAAAAAAAAAAAAAAGTATAGCAGTCAACGGAAAGAAACATTTAAGTTTTTTGATTGCCTTTGAATTATGCCATTGTTTATGCATATGAAGTTTATTAATTGAAAAGATAATTTTACAAGTCAAGGGAGTCACAGTTTGTGGTAAAAGTGTCCAATTATCAGACTGTGAATATACATTAATAGAAAGTCTACACATCTGAAAGTCATGGAGATGACCTCATCTTATCTGTCCGTTCTCCACAGTCTGTTCAGAGCTGTTGAAGATTTCTTTACTCCTTAAACATAACAAGACTGTAGTGATTTTGACCTCTTTTTCACCTCGCTCTCGAAGATTGAGCTACAATGTGCCAAGGCAGTGGCTGACGTGTTGTTGGTGCATTCAAGTGTTCAATACAACCCTAGATGATTCTTTACGATCTTTATGCAACTTTCTTGGCTCAGAAAATTATGCTTTAAATCAATGAACCTCATATATGTAAATAGTGGCATAATTCAAAAAGATGGGATCAAAAAGTTACCTGTCTCCGATGACTGAGAGGTTCTATTTTTGTTTTTTTTAAGTCATATCCCAGAGAACACAGCAGAAGGGACTTTGGTCCTTTATTGCTAAATATTTTTTTTCACTTCAACACAACATGTAACATACGTCTACGAAACATTACTTTTCAGCTTTTTGCCCTAATATGCATCATGTATGAAATCACCTTTTTTGAATTGTATATTTATCAGGGAGGTCATACATAGTCCAGAGTTCAGATTTTTACAAACATTGCTCTTTTTAAAAAAAAAAAAAAAAAGGGACATATTTCAACAGTGCTGATTTTTCAACTACTGCTCTCCCTTAGCTTTTCTACTATATTTCAAATAGATTTATGTATCATTGAACAGTTGAACAATGACTGTCATTTCTACTCATCTATCCCGAAAGATCCACTCACAACACAGTCCACATGATATTTCAGTAAATTAAAGTAAATCTGGTCTCCTGGGTCTAATGTATCTGATCCATTTTGCCCACAGTCTCAAAAATGTTTCAGCTTGCATTTTTAAAGAGAATGTCAGTCTTTCCATAAAATAAATATTATATATAATTTTATACCAATCATTTAATGTTGGAGTGTCTGGTTTTAACTATTTCTTGGTCAGGGCCTTCTTCTCTCCAACCTGTGATATTCTCATTAGATATTCGTCTGCTTTGGTTTGAACATTCAATCCAACCTCCAAGTACATTGCCAGAAAATCAAATGAGAAATTGTTTTTTCAGTGGATATAATTGTCACTTTGCAGTAGTTCCACTGAAAACAAATCAGTGCAAACTAAATGTTTCCTTTGTCAAATTTTAATGAGGGCTTTATTTTACAGTTCAGTCATATGTAATATAAGACAAGTAGAGAGTTGCATCAATTAAAGTAATTAACTGGTGCAGTAGTTGTGAGTTTTAGACAGATTTGTTATTAATAAGGGAAGGAGCTGTTTGTTTGCAGTCTCTGAAGAGGCATAGTGACAGGTGCATCAGATGAATCAGTGCTATCTGCAGTTGAAGGGTTAAAATCTAGTGTGTGTAATTATCTGAGAGTTGTTTTAAACACTGCCATTCAAGACAGCTGAATTCTGGAGAGTGAAGGTAAATTCTTGTTATTCGCTGCTATTTAGCAAGACATTTTCTAAGTGTTTCAGAACCAATTAACGGTGTGGCTAAATTAACAAAATGATCTTTTTAGTGACGTGATAATGGAATGGTTCCTTTAGTTATACCTTAAGGTAGGTCACCAAGATAATTAATGTATGAATACAGTCCCACAGGGCAGACGCGCCATCCTCTCCTCTCTCTCCCACACACATATAGACATTACACATTACACACACACACACACACACACATTTATTTGTTATCTATCCATCTCCATTGTGTGTCTCCTTTTGCCTCTGTGACTGTAATTCTACAAAAAAAATGATGAAGGTAAATTTTGTTTCAAATCAGACTCACAAACAGTCAGAGATGGATGAAGAGGAGGATGGAAACTAGCAATTCATTACCTGACTATAAGGTTATCTAAATGGGAGGGCAGACAGACTGTCCCTGCCTTTATGAGAACTCTCAAAGCCTACAAATGTGTGTGCGACTGCGTAGGTTGTTTGTGTACATGCATCTCTGTTCGTTAGGTAGATAATAAGCAGTGGGAAACAATAAATAATAAATCCATGACTGAACATATGCATTATATTTTGTTTGGAAGTTTGGGAAACCATGATGTTGCACCTATTTTGATGTTATGATTATTATCAGAGAAGCAATCGCAGTTTCACGATTACTATGATTATTTTGCAAGAGGTTTATATGTGGGGGTGCGATCAGTGCTGTATGTACCTCACAATGGGTACACACAAGTCATACCACTCTACGTCCCTTTGCATTGTGAAAGTAAAATTTAAACCATGTTATTAATACCTGTTCTTCTCCCACTGTTGTGAAACTCATTTACCTTTTCCCTATCGCCTGAAACTACAAAGATACCGAGATGTATAAAATCATAGTCATGGGGACAGAATTTGTTAATATCCCCAGGGAAAATATCAATTTTAGAGATAAATCAGTTAACTGGTTACATTTACAGTAAGCTTTTGGCAGTGGGATCAGCCAGCAAAGCCAGTGGCGCTCCTGAACTGAACTGACTCTGAGAGAAATTAAAAGGCCAAAAGTCAAAAATAACTGCTCCCAACACACTTACTATTACATTCAAATATTTTTTTTTTTACTTTGGCTTAGACACTTAGAGCAACACTCATCTGGATTCTAAATGGTGTCAGTAGTAGCCAGTATGACTGGAATGACTGGCATTAAAGGAAAATACCTCAAAAGTTTTAAAGGAGTGATATTTTGCTTTTTAAAAATAGAATTTTGCATTTTAAAACATTTCCGTGTGGTCTACATAAACTGTAAATGCTGTGTTTGGGTCTGAGTTCTTCATTAATTCAACTCCACAGGTCCATCTTCAAATCCATTTCTGAGTCATGACAGTAGACAGGTGGTTTTGAGCACTCGCCCTTTAAATTCAATGTGTCACTGCACACCCCACCCCCTTCAGGATGTTGACTGTACTGTTCAGCCATCTTTGCAGTTTTCAAGATACAGTACACTGGTCTATTAATAACAAAAGTTTTTGGAAATTATAATTTATAATTAATAATGACAACAATGGCAAACCTTGTTTTCAAAGCCTCATAGGTATGAGTCAGAGTCTGACCTAGAGAACAGAGACTGAGAAAGTTGAGTTTAAGCATCATTTACCTTCTATAATTTGCAATATGGTGTTTTTACAGCATTGTGTCAAAAAAGTCAGTCTAAATATGCTTTAGATGCCTCTAAAACCGAGCCGGAATTAGCACATTGTAGACGTGTAATCACTGAATTAGTGTCTACTGCTGCAAATAAAAAATACCTGGAAATCTCTACACATGCATTGAACTCATAATCAGACCGGCTAGTTAAAGTGTTAAAGGTCTAGACATGCCTTTCTTTGATATATGTGGAAATTTTAGGTGTAAATATGCTTTAGATGTGTTTAAAACTGAACCGGGAATTAGCCATATGGACTACAACTGCCGCCACCGATGGTGTACTCGGAGAGATATTTGTTGGAAGTCTTGCCCTTATATGTGCAAATGTAGTGACATAACTACTGATAAATGCAACAAATTAAGAAGAAATTAAAATGGGTTGTAGAAATCTACTCAGTTTCTGCCAAAATTAATATAACGATAGCTCTGCAGCACCAGAAGGTTCAAGGTGACTTTATTGGTACCCATAGGTAGATTCGTCTTGCCAATTACAACCGTCCAAGAATAACATGAAGACAGTAACACATACAAGGGAATACAGGATGGAAGAACTGCCGGATTGCCACTTTTGCACTGCTCCGGTGTTTCAAAGAAGGAAAAAAGACACATCTGGATTGATGAGGAGAAAAAAAGAACAGCATTACACTTTGTCCGAGATGGGACGCCGGGTTGTGCTGTCAAAAAACACCTCAGCATATAAGCACAGTTAAGACAGACAATTACGACTTGACAGAGCACATGAGAACGGGGCAGGAGTTGTGGGACTGACGCATGCGATGGCAGCGGGGTGTGCGTGCAGCCCTCCAGGCGCGTCGCAGTTTCCCCACGTCACTGTGTTAGTCCAGAGTCATTGTATGAGTGTGTGTGGACCCATGCTAGAAGTCCAAACAAAACCAAAAAGAAGGGTTCAACGTCAAACTTTATAAACTATTAGGGTTCCCAAATGCACAAATAAATGTACTAAAGGCTAAGAAAAGTGGGTTAAGCAAAATATCACCCCTTTAAGAGATGACTCTTATTTATATCATATTTAAAGTTTTAATTAATTTTTTTTATTACATTGATGTAGAGCTTAATTTCAAAAATATCCCTTATACATTTTTAGGGGGAGGGGCAGGGGTAAGACTGGCTGATTAATCGTCTTTTTTAATGCTACATCATTATTTTACTGGCCTTTAAAAATCAACCATCCATCAACCGCTTACTCAACTGAAACAGGCTGAAAAATCAAACAATGCAAATTCCCTCAACAAAGGACTATTGAACATTGCTGGTGGAAAAATACTTGTGATTTATAAATCATTACCTTTCTGTTCCGCTGTCTTTAAGCCCCAAGTGGCTGTGAGAATTGCATTTTACAGAAAATTTCACAAATGATGTATGTTGAGTCCACACTGTAGAGCACGATCAATAGCAGTAGTGGTGATATTGTCATGCACATATATTTGCACATACCTACACTTTATATCCACATTTCCATTCATGTGAACTGCTGGGAGAGAGATGTACCCTCTAGTATTGATTGACAGCCCAAGGCATGCACTACTGATTGTGTAAAAATTTTATACTTTCTAGTCGCACACAGATAACACAGTGTCTTCTCATTCTCTGTCTCTCACTCCTCAGTGATTTGCCTTGGTGACTTCTCTTCATCTTCTCAGTTCCACATCCTTTGACACCCCTAAGGAATATTTTCACCAATAGCACATTTCCATTTTCACCTTTTCTTTCAGTGTCCAACCAGTGTGCACACACATGCATTCACACACACACACATACACACACATACGTAGAAATGAATGAGCAGAATATCAAATGGCCTGAATTACAGATAACCCTACCAAGTGTTTTCACATTTCTCTGGAACGTTTTATTGAAACACCTGTTGTTATTTGTAAGGTTATTAAATCAATTCAGATGACAAGAGAACACAGAATTATTCTGAAAACCTTTAGTCAGGCATTTGTGTGGACAATGCATCCAATTATACCTGCATTTGTAAAAAGAAATAGACATCGCTCAGTCAGTTCACTTAGAAAAAAGGCTCCAATTATGGGCTGACATACTAAATATTAAACTGTTGTGTAAAATGTTCCACTTTTACTTCCCCATTTCTACATTTCATTTAAATTCCCATCCACACACAAGCCCCTCATCTGATGTTACACTCTCACATTAACACTTATTCTTTTTCCTTTTGATTTTTCAGCTTCGGGGAACATCAAAGTTGTTTCTTTTTCAATGAGTGGGTCAGAGTGTCAGGCTAAATAGTAGATGTAGGCCTTTGTGCTTCAGAAATACAACAAGAGGAAGACTGTAGTCCTGGTAAAATGGGTTGTGTTTGCAGTAACAATGGTGATTATCAGTGTTTTGTGGACAGTATTATGTGGTGTTACACGTCTTACCCTCCACTGAGATGGAACAGTACACCATTTAGAAATTTTAGATGGACACTATTCTGTGGAGGGGACGTTACAGTTTATGTCATTGTATTCGAAATTCATATATCAATAGATAGTAATGGTTGGACAGTTACTTTCCGTGATTAACTGATTCGTATTGTGAGTTTGTCATGGAGAAGCCAATAAAGGTGACAGCATCATTATCGTCCTGTCAGTCACAGATCGTAACCTGAGATGACCTTGCAATGAGCTTTGACCCTGCATTGATCTGATCAGGGATAGAGCCATCATAGATATCTTGGTACAGCTTTCTCTAAGGTCATGGAAGAGGAGCTTGCATTAGGAGGCGTTGGCAGCGTTATTCCAGTGTCCATCCATGAAACACATCCACATGAATAGAAAGTAATAGTTTATTTCTCCATGTTAAACAGTCACAGTCAGTGTGATGTAACTAATGGTAAAACCTTATCTTCTTGAATCCACTTTTTGCTTCTTCCTCTCCCCTTTCCTCTCCTTTCCTCTCCACCACCTCTTGTCTCCTTCCTCTTAATCTTATTTGCTTTATTTGTCTCCTGCGTCTTCTACATTGTTCTGTCTCCCTTTTACTTTCTCCAGGGTGGAGGCCATGCATCGGCGCCACACCACCCTGAGGGAGAAGGGACGTCGTCAGGCAGTGCGAGGTCCAGCCTACATGTTCAATGAGCGTGGCTCACCTCTCACTGCAGAGGAAGAACGTTTTCTGGATGCGGCTGAGTATGGGAACATTCCTGTTGTCCGCAAAATGCTGGAGGAGTCCAAGACTCTTAACTTCAACTGTGTGGACTACATGGGCCAAAATGCTTTGCAGCTGGCAGTAGGTAATGAGCATCTTGAAGTGACTGAGCTACTACTTAAGAAGGATGGTTTAGCAAGAATTGGAGACGGTCTTCTCTTGGCAATCTCCAAGGGTTATGTTCGCATCGTAGAGGCCATTCTTGGCCATCCTGCTTTTGGTGGTGGTCTCCGTCTGGCTTTAAGCCCCCTTGAACAAGAGATGCGTGATGATGACTTTTATGCTTATGATGAGGATGGGACACGTTTTTCTCATGATGTCACACCCGTCATCCTGGCTGCTCACTGTCAGGAATATGAAATCGTCCACATCCTTTTGTCCAAGGGCGCCCGCATAGAAAGGCCACATGACTACTTCTGTAAGTGCACAGAATGTGTGGAGAAACAGAAGAAAGACTCCTTCAGTCACTCCCGCTCTAGGATGAATGCATATAAGGGCTTGGCCAGCGCTGCTTACCTGTCTCTCAGCAGTGAAGACCCGGTGCTGACCGCTCTGGAACTCAGCAACGAACTGGCAAGACTCGCCAACATCGAAACAGAGTTCAAGGTGAGCTGATCTCTGTGTTTTTATAGCCTACATCTTTTTCTTTTCATTTTGTACTTGTTAATCAATACATACTTTCCCTATGCTATAAAATATAGATTCTTTAAAAATGTTTCATTCACATCCACTTAATGATCATAAATATGGTTACTCTTTACATTCCACAAAATACATTTCTGCCAATTACTGAATTTGGCCATTGCACATTTTTAACCAGTTCAGAGACTCAGTGGTAGAAACCCACAAGTGGTCAACTCAGGTAAGTTTAGTCCAAACAGTTTTATTTTTCTCATATTGGCAATTAATTTGTAGCTTCCCAGTCCATGCATTCAGTCTCAACACACAACCAATACAAATTACAAGAAATCAAGCAATAAATAAAACAACACTGAATAATTGTGATTGACACTAAAGTAACACTTATTAAAAATGGGTGTTATCTCTATTGAGCAACTTTAGTAGCAGAAGGAATGAAGGACTTGTAGCAACGATTAGTTCTCATCAAGGGCACATTAAAATGACGGCCTGAAGGCAGTGGGGAGGATGTGGTCTGGTTGGCTGATAAGTTATTTTTCCTCTCTAAGTGATTTTTCATGCAAAAATTACAAACATTAGTTTCTAATATGTAATGATTTACCAAGTTTCGGCCCTTTTGTTGATCTAACGGCCCCTTTGCTCATTACTCATTTCTACACCTCACCTCCTCTTCATGTCTTAGTTCTTCCCACCTAAGATATGAACAGAGGAGATGGGGAGGAGACATCAGGAGAGCGTAGCAGAGGCAACAGACATTTAAAAAAAATGAGACATCCATGCTTCAAGCTGTCATTTTAAATTAACCCCAGACATGGCACAGCTGCCTCTGGTCATTTGGTTACAGTGAACTGTTCTATTTTATGGTCTCTGTCAGATTAGTGGAACAGCGCTCATAAAATGCTCATGTTCATAATGTGTTATAATGTATTTAGGAGTGTCATGCATGTTTTTAAATGAACATACACCAGTTTGACTGTGCTTTTGGTGATTGTAAATAATACACCTTATAAATGAGGGGCTCATTTCTGCACTCACTCATTAAATCATTAACCCCAATGAAACACAGAAATGTCCATGTAACACATTTTGCATTTCTGGGCACGTTCAGTAATTTATTAATCCCAAGGCAACACAGAATGCATTTTCCCATTTCTGGGCTAGTGTTTAAAAAGTCTGTGTTCATTAAATGCTACGTTACAGGGCTGATTTTAACCCTTTATAGAGCACTCATAGAAATACTCTGAAATTCAAAATTTCAACTTTATTGTGTTATTGATGGATCTAACAAGACATTATTACTCTTGAGAAATTTTATTTATTTTTTTTTTTTTATCATGTAGAAAATCAAGGTAAATGAAGTTACCACATTTGGTTCCTTGTCCAGAAGTGATTAAAAAAAAAAATCCAAATATTAAATATAAAAAAATACAAGAAAAACACATGTAAGGTAAAAAGAAAATGTATATTAGAACAGTAGAACATCTCTTTTAGAACATTACAACAACATAAGTGCTGATCCAGACACCTGTCAACATCCCCAACATCCCTTTGAACATCAGTACTTACATTAGTACCATTACTTCATGGTACCTAACAAAGCAGGTACACTTACTGTTCATGCAGAGGTGGACCTTAC
>JAPTGZ010000002.1:23707629-23724754 GCA_029814645.1 Fowleria isostigma
TATCCAAATGACCCTGATCCAAAGTTGACATACCCTAGTTCTTAATCCTCTGTATTGGCCCCACCCCTTTAACATCAGTGACAGCTTCAAGTCTTTTGTACCTGTTGTGGATGAGGTATTTATTTTCTCAGATGGTAAAACTAACCATTCTTTTTGGCAAAACACCTTCATTTCCTTTAAAACTTTGGGTTTGACCCCTGCTCTAGAACCTTCAGTTTTTTTCTGCTGTATCCAATGGACTTGTCTTTGTGTTTTGGGTCATTATCATGTTGGAACATCCAAGACGATCCCATGCACATTCTGTCAGGGTATGTAAACTTATGAGCACAACTGTATGTCTGTGTTTGATAGTTACAAGGATTCTACATTAAAAAGTAATAGAACTGATAGATTAAGACCAAATATGTCTTTTTCTGAAAATATAAATGTTTTCTATGAAAATATGAGCAAAAGGAGCAAGGTTTTACAAGTTAAGTTTCTTTAAAGTTTTACTCGACATAAAATAGCTAAAAAGTTGCACAACTTTTCCACTCACCTTTATATGAGGCAGAATTCAAGATCAACACTATACCAACTTAGAAGATATGAGCCAAGGATATGGCAATACAACAATCCATTCTCTTTTATCCTCCGAAGATCAAATAGAAGTTTCCTGGCTGGTTGTAGCTGGAGCCATGCTGAGTCCTGCCGATAAGCTAGAGTGAAATTTTGGAGGTTGACCTGAGCAGAGGTTCTAGGAGAAATATTAGACGGAGAAAAGAATTTGAGGAAAGCAGCTGAAGGTGTTGGGTTAAAGTGTATGGCATATGTGAACATAGCAGAGATGAATCAGGTGGATAGGAGGAAATGTCAGAAAACAAACTTGACAAATAAATACTCATTCATTCATTCATTTTATATATCAGACCTCAGCTGCTGCCCTGTTCGGTTCCTCATTTCACTGAAACACACACACACACACACACACACACACACACACACACACACAGACACACACACACACACACACACACACATTGCTAATATATGTGCGTTCTATGTATTTTGTTCACATATGGTTCTATTTTTTCTTACCTGTATATTTGTAATGATACCATTTTTTTCTATTTGTGGTCATTTTCACAGCAGGTGCTCAAGTGTGTTTGTTTCTATATTTGTGTGAGTATGTGTGCAGTGAGTCGTGGCTGAGCGGGTAATTGTAATTCCAGCAGCATGCTTTGAAGGCCCAGTAATTGTTATAGAGAGATGATACTGATCAGGGGGGCTTTTCACTAAGCAATTTTCTCCTTGTTTTGGCTCCAAATAGAGAATGACAGAGTGGTTGTGTGCATGTGTGTGTGTGTGTGTGCGTGCATGTGCATGTGTATGTATGCAACTGAACTATAAACAAGGATGTCTGAGTGCTTTAGAAATCATGAGCTTTGTTGTTAGCATCCGTGAATGTACAAGTTACGTGTTCATGTCTACAAGTATATATGTGTTTGTATAAGTACCCTCAAAAGAGATCTTGTTTGTTTTTGTGTCTGTCTTTGCAGAATATTTCCATTTCTGTAAATACAGTGGATGTATTTCTACTTTTTCAGTGTCTTTCTTTTCCTCTCGTGTGTTTTTGTATTTGTATTTATTTATTGAGTTACAAGACAGTGTGTATTGGCATTAGATACAAGGGACAAGATGCGTGCACCAGATTTAGCAGAGGAGCTAATTTCCATCTCCATTCATTTCATTTCATTTATTTATTTACAAAACAGTTCATATACAATGTATGTAGCTAGAATGTTCCATACAATAATCCACATCCTGTACAATAGGACTCCCCGGAAATCTCCCCAGCTTATAAACAGGGGCCCATCTATTGTCGTGGACAAACAACCAACATAATAAAACATCTCACAGATTACAAAGTTCTAATACATAGGAAGACACTATTAAAATGGGTACATAATTATGCTCAGGCTGAACAGTTACAGCTAAATTCATAACAAGGGCCTTACATTCTAAAAATACAATAACATTTTCCAAGGACAAAAGTGAAATATTAAAAAGAAGAGAAAAGAGGTGAAAGAGGGAAAAAAAATTATACATTAGCATAGGAGTTTTCAAACTTTTTAACTCGTGACCCCCAAAATAACGACGCCAGAGAATGGGGACCCCCCCACTATCTCCAAAGTGACTGAAACACTTTTTAAAGAGTGCACACAGGACTTGCACATTAAAAGGTGTATCCAAATGCAACACAAAAGAACAGAACAGCCCGACGAGCATGATGTTTGTTGTTTTCCATTTCGGCAGCTCCCTTTCGGGGTTGCTACAGCAAATATTCACATAATGATTTGGCACATGTTTTTACATCAGGATGCTCTTCCTGACAACTGGGCTTGAGTCCAGCCAGGAATTGAACGCTTGAGTCCAGCTGGGAATCAAACCCGGTCCTCGTGTGCAGCAGGCGAGAACTCTACCACTGAGCCATCTCACTCCCCCCAGGTGCACATAGATATATCAATTATATTGTCGAACGTCATGTGCACACCGTAAGCATAACACCTAATTATATGCAGTAGTCCCCCATTAGTATACCACCTCTGAAGAACAAAAGCCCGAAAGGTAGTGAGAAGAAGCTGAGCGTATTTACTCCCATCCCCGGTTTCACCATGTAACAAGCGTGATTGACTTTTGAATTACAGACTTTCTGTGAAGATACAATAGTACCCTAGCTACCATCTCGCGTGTGTTTCTAATTTGTTTATATATATATTTTTTTTGTTTAAATGGTGGATGGGATCCTGGCTAAACCAAAGCTACAGACATACATTTGACTAAAAACACATATAAACCAGAGTTTTATGTCAGTACTAACTTGACTGGGATCTAAAGCTCCATGATCACTCAGCTGCGTACTGGAATCCTTCCTCTGGCCTTAGAAAGTGGAAGATTTACTCAAACCCCAGAAGAAAACAGACTTTGTAGACTGTGTGATTTGGGAAAAGTAAAAAATGATCGACATCTTCTTTTGTATTGTCCTCTATGTGATGAACCAAGAGCCCTTTTGTTTAATGAGATGTTTCCGACGATCATAATACAATTCTAAAAAAGTTATTGTGGCACATTTACCGCATTGCATTGTTGGAACTGGATATTCTACTCTTTATGTTCATTCTGTTTTAAGTGCATGGGTTCAAGGGAGGTTTTTGTGTTAATTTTTATTTAGGTTAATGTGTCTGTTTTACAATGTTTATTGGTTTTTTCATGTTTATTTTCATTTTTATTAACGTGGCACCAATAGTCAAACCTGTAGGATCAACGATGCCTTACCTGTCTGTCAAGATGGAATTGTTGTTCATCTGCTATTGTTAAGCAAAATTTCCTACCTTCAAATTATATGTGCTACAGTACTGTCATAAATGTGTTGTAATCATGTCGTGGGTCACAACAAGAGGATTCTGAAAATCATCTTGTGACCCCCTGTTGGTGTCTCCCGACCCCTACTTTGGGAAGAAGAAGAAGAATCTTTATTGTCAGTTTTAACTGATATTTTTCCTCTACATTTGACCCATCCTAGATGTTACATTACACACACATATTGTATGCTAAGGAGCAGTGGGCTGCCATGTCAGGCGCTCGGGGAGCAAATGGGGGGTTAAGTGTCTTGCTCAAGGGCACATCAGCCAACATTTCTTTGCCAGCCCGGGGAATCGAACTGGTGTCCCTTCAGTCCCTAGCCGACTTTCCAGCCAACTGCTTAGCCATCTCAGCCATGGCTGCCCCCTGCATTAGCGAATCAGGCATAGAAAAAGGTGTAAGGGTAAGAACTATTGAGTAAAAACATCTATAAAATTAACCAAAATCTTAATCTATAAATCTATAAAATTAACCAACACAATATACAATTCATGTGTTCAAAGATAAATACACACTTGATATGTTTTACAGAGATCTGGAATTACAGTACAATCATATTAGTGTTGGTAGTATTTCTTCTCTGACTATTTCCTGTCCATATACCGTATTTTTTGGACTATAAGTCGCACCGGAGTATAAGTCGCACCTGTCAAAAAATGGATCATGAAGAAGAAGAAAAAACATATATAAGTCGCACCAGAGTATAAGTCGCAGGACCAGCCAAACTATGAAAAAAAAAGTGCGACTTATACTTCAAAAAATACGGTACATCATGCGTGTGTTTCCACTTCATATGTACTAGATGTGTGTGTCTGTTTCTCACATGCATTTTTCCGCTTTTTTTCCTCAGGTATGATTTGGTCCGAATGTAAGGAGATCTGGAGTGACGGGCCACGGGAGTATATCATGCATCTTTGGAATGTTCTGGACTTTGGCATGCTGTCCATCTTTGTGGCATCCTTTACAGCACGCTTCATGGCTTTCCTCAAGGCGTCCAAAGCCCAGCAATATGTGGACATGCATGTACCGGACGAAGACCTCAGCAACGCCTCGCTGCCCGACGAGGTGGCCTACTTCACATATGGTGAGCAGATTACTTGAAAAGAAATAATACTTACATAAATACAGTGATTTTTCTATACTTTTGTTGTTGTCGACGAGTTTATTGGAAACATCAACACCGACAAATAGCATTGCCATTGTATCCAAAACAATATTTAGCCAATTAAGCCTATTATTTGTACCACAAACCTCCAGAAAGGTTTAAAGATACGTCATTAAGCCAGATAGCGGGACTTAGTGACACATGCCGTCTTTAGAAAATGGAAGGTAATCATCAACAACACAGCTCCAAAGAATAATAATGACTATCATCGCTGCCTCTGCCGGGCAAAACATGTGTCTAGATTGTGAAAAGCTCAAAGGTTGAGTGATGTCTTTTTAATTGTTTTCAGACAACAATGGAGCTTTATGACACAGACAAATAAGCTAAATTGGGTTTTGGATAGACAGACAATACCATTTGTAGTATGAATATTCAGCCCCGGTGTGCAAAGGCGTGATATGGGTGGTCATTCCTACCCAGAGTCATTAGACTTTATGTTTCAGCTGCTTTTATCACTTCTCCTCATAGACTATTTTTGCCTTTTTATTTAACACATCTTGACCACCAGGACACATTAGTGCATTTGTCATGTATCCAACAGCTATGCCAATGAGGTTCCATCTGAGGATTAAAAAGTGTGTCTAAAACAGGGGCGTCAAATCCATTTCTGTTCAGAAGCCACGTTAAGGCAAATTTGATCTGTAGGGGGCCGGACAAGTAAAATAATAGCATAATAATATATAAATAATGTCAACTCCAAACTTTTTCTACATTTTAGAGTGAAAAAAGTAAAATTACACAATGAACGTGTTTACATCTTCCAACTATCCTTCAAAATATTGTGAATAACATGAACAAATGAACATTTCTTAATGCAATTGTAACAATATTATGTCTCAGTTTATCATTTATACATGTAGATTACAATTTACAGATTACAGTGGACCTAGAAAAATACACAAAATAACAGGCTGAGTATTGGTAAACTTGCACTTCACACACAATGATAGTTTGTTTTTGTGTAAATACACTAAAATAACATGAAAATGTTTACATTTACAAAGAACAATTTGGAGTTGTGAGTATTTATAGGTTATTTTGATCCTATTTTACTGATCTGACCCACTTGAGATTAAATTGGTCTATTTGTGGAAGCTGAACTAAAATGATTATTATCTTGGGTGTAATTTTTGCATTTCATAAATTTATCCCACAGGCTGGACTGGACCCTTTAACGGGCCAGATTTGGTCCCCGGGTCACATGTTTGAGACCTCTGATCTAAAGACTTCTTTGCTGCTGTTACAAATATTTATAATATATTTATAATATATTTTACAATATTTAGAAAATTCCTGAACTGGTTGCAATAAATGCACGTTATCTATGAATCAAGTTCTGTGTTTGCTTTGGCTTCCAATCATCTTCATCACTGTGCACTACTCTGCTTTCTGTCTGTTGTGACACTTCTCCTCTGGTTTCAAGTCATTTTGGATATTTATTTTGAAACTTTGGGCAGTTGACTTGAAAGACGGTCTGTCTCTACTGCATAAAATGTGAAACCATCTCCTTATGGTCTGATTTTGTGAACAAATGACCGATTTAAAGCCAACAGATACAATTTAAGATCTCTTCTCTGAACCATTCCTGTTTTATAGCTAATGGTGATAGCAGCTTCAGTAGAGATGTCAAGCATTACAAATAACATCAGTAGGGAGAAGACTAGAGTATATTTGTCATTTAGATAAAAATGTCATTGGAGCGTAGTTAAAGCTTCTGTAGGCAATGTTTTTCCCGTTGTCAGGGAAAAAGTCCATTATAACCTTTCAGTATATCATAAATAAATTGACCTGAGAGGAAACCAGAATTCTGCACATCCTCTTGGCTCTATTTTCACACTTCGTTAAGAATCAGTTACATCTCGACAGCACAGATCATGTTGCTTGTCGAAGTCACAATATGGCAGCTTTAATACCCATGATCATTTCGGTTTCACTTTTCTATAGAGCTGCATGACACCCTGAAACTTACATTGTCCATCTTTATATCCAGTCTATATTGAGAGAGATAGGAGAGGGCTGCAGGAGGAGGGTTGGGATTTTAGATTCTGGGATTCTATTGCTGATTTTAAGAAGCTTTATCTTAAGATGTTCACATATTTGCCAAACATCCCCCTGTTGGACCCTGAGCTCACTGACAATGTGCAATCCACACATACTGCACATACTGAGTCACATACTCACATCATGTACTTCTAATTAGTCACAGATAGCAAATAGCACAAAGATAAACATCACCGTGAGTGGATGCACGATGAACAAACACGCTAAATGTTTAATAAAAGCATAAAAACAGGAGTAATTAAAACCCAAATTGGAAAAAAAATACTCCTAGAATTTAAAACTGAAAAGGGTCTGTTTATTATGAGATTGATCCCGAATTAGAAATATTATTGTTTATTTTCCTTTCCCTGTTAAATATACATGAACCATAGCAGAATCTACATTATACCTTCACAGGGGACACATGGGGCTCGGTACTTCACTCCTCTTCTGTGCATTCTCGATATGCACTCTTGCAATTTTAAGTAGTGCATCACATCCACATTTCAAAAACCAAATTAGCATCAATGTACCCTGATGTCGACCCGACGTGTGGTAAATGTAAAGGCACTCCAGCCTCGCTCCATCACATGCATTGGACATGTCCCTCTTTAGGAAAATTTTGGACGTCAGTTTTCTATGCATTATCAGAAGTCCTTCATCACCAAATCTAGCCTAATCCCTTAACGGGTATTGTTGGCATTTCTCCAGATTTGGATCTTCCTAAAACCACACTCAACTTCCTGGCTTTTGTTTCGTTGCTAACTCGACGAGCTCTTTCACTTAAGTGGAGGGATCCAGCTCCTCCTTCCTTTCCCATTGGCTCAGGGACAGGATGTCCTGCATGAGTCTAGAGAAGATCCGATTAAGTGTAAGTTTAAAGTTCATTTCCATTTGTACAAGTTAAAACAGGTACAGTGGAATTCTTGTGCGTGCACTATCACCCTATTCAGGGATCAGAGAATACATTTAACAAAATATGGTGCTCCTTCTTGATTAATTTTGAGAAACCCACAATATAATAATCTTTGAGTAGCGCCCCCTCCCCCTTTTAAATCTTTTTTTTTCTTTCCCTTTTTTTGTATTTTCTTCTTTTTTGGGTTATTGTTCATTTGTACTGTACCTATTTATACTGTTTAAACATAGTTGTTAATATTTTTATCATGATGTAGTTGTTTTTTTTTTTTTACAATTTTCACTCTGTATTTTCCTTTTTTTTTTTTTTTTCAGTGGTTGCTTGTGTTTGTCCTTGTTTGGGTGGTTTACATGTGTTGTGTAATGAGTGGATGTTGTTCAGAAAATCAAAAATCTATCTTCCTAGATAGTGAATTTCTTAAGCATGTTCTGTTATCTATAAAAAGATCTTTTTAAAAAAGAAAAAAAAAAAAAAAAAACAAAGCCCATGAACCCTGATGACCTAATCTCCTCCATATTGTGAAGTGCTGCGGGCTGCTGGACTGTTCCCTGATTAGTGGCCTACACAGGCAACCTTCATCAGTGCTGTCATCTGGTGGTGTGACTCTGTTATGACACTTAAACACATTCATGGCGGTGAGGGTCACTACAGCTCCACTTCTCACCCAGACTGCAGATCAAAACCCTGCACTGAGTAATGCACATGCTGTGTTTTATATCTATAATCACATATTTTATCATAGGTATCGTATCAGCCAGTCTGTTTTTTTTTTTTCTTTTACTTTCTTTTCACTCTGTTTGTGGCCCTCTGTGTATCGATCTGTTCTGTATCTGTTTTTCCCATCTTGCTCAATTATCCTTTCTTTCTACATGCCTGACTAAGCATCTTTTGCTGAGCATCTCACTCCTGTCCTACCTTCTCCTTGGACTCACTCTCCTTTTATCTTTCCTTTTTTGCTGTTTACAAGTCTTATACTTATTTTCTTGACTACCCCCCTCCTCTTCCTCCCCTCATTTTGAGTCTAACTTTTCTTCTTTTCCATCCTTCTTAATCCATGTTCTTGCTATACCTTCCTGTCCATCTAAGGACATGTTTCCTAAAGCCAAGATTATGTTATTTAAGAGTATCTCTTTCAAGCATTGAGGCCCCGCTGGAGCCGAATATTTTCTCTATACAACCTCAGCAGGGATTTTAACAACGCGGATGTGCAGTTTAAGCCTTATGGGGAAAAATAACACTGGCAAAATAAAGGTAATTCATTCTGAATAACTGGTTCAGTATCAGTATTATGGAGTCATTTTGGGGCTAAGTGTTTGGTACGTGGAAAAAATACGTTTGACAATGAAAATTCAAGTTTTGATTCTGAAATTTTAAAAAATGAAACAATATGTTCAAATTTAAAAATAAGTGTATGAAAAGTTTTTTCAGGTTGAATATAATTTTGATTTGCTTGGGTAATTCTTTTGAATAAATTATTTATTTTCATTTTTTCACTTTGATGTATCTTTTAATATTTGAAAATGGTTTACTCGCTTAAAAAAAATCTGAAAGTGAGAAAATAAGATTTAGCTGTAGATAACAATAAAAAAGTAAGATTTGAATCTGAAATGATAAAACAAGTAACTGAAAAAATAAAGCCTCAAATATTAAAATATACATGAAAGTGAATAATAAAAATAAATAATTTACTCAAAAGAATTACTCAAGTGAATCAAAATTATATTTAACTTGAGAAAACTTTTCATACACTTATTTTTAAGTGGGTGGCAGTGGTGCAATTGGGGGTCATCCAATGTCACGCAGGTCAGTGGTTGGAATCCTGCCTCCACATGTCACAGTGTCCTTGGGCAAGACACTGAGCCGTAGCATGGCAGCAGCCGCCCACTGGTGTGTGAAAGGGTGAATGCAAGTCTTTGTAAAGCGCTTTGGGCACCATCAAAGAGTGGAAAAGCGATATATAAAATCACAGCATTTACCATACCAATACACCATTATATTTTTTAAGATCAAAATTAGAATTTTCTCTCTCAAATTTTATTCTTTCATGCACAAAACATTTGGGCCTGAAATGGCTTCATACAGTATATGACACAAAACCAGCTGGATGACTGAAAATATTAGGTCATATTTGGGGATCTAATCAGAACCAAATCAAACTAACATCTACAATCAGATCTAATCACAGATCTAAATTAAGCTAAATACCATTACTTTCCATGTCCCCCTCCCACAGCCAGGAACAAGTGGCGTCCATCAGACCCCCAGATCATCTCAGAAGGCCTCTACGCCATCGCTGTGGTTTTGAGTTTCTCCCGCATCGCATACATCCTCCCAGCCAACGAGAGCTTCGGCCCACTGCAGATCTCGCTGGGACGCACGGTCAAGGACATCTTCAAGTTCATGGTCATCTTCATCATGGTGTTTGTGGCCTTTATGATTGGCATGTTCAACCTCTACTCTTACTACCTGGGAGCCAAGTATAATCCTGCCTTCACCACGTGAGTTATGCCTGTGTTTGTGTGTGAGTGTTTTGGAGGTCGCAGTGCAGGCTGTGACAGTGTAGTGTAAACTGTTTGTCTAAATATAGGTGTGCATTTATTATCATCTATTGAACTTGTAAAGACCCATACATCGACCAGCAGTCAAAACCATCTGCTGATCTAAAATGTCTAATATCTGTTGATCCACTAATCCTGTAAATAATTGGTGTAAAATGCAGTTTGTTGTCTTTTCATGGTCATCAGATATGACCCATTTGGACTTTCAGAGGCTCCGTAGTGAACGTGGAAATGCCATCATCTTCTACAACATTGATTCACCAGTAAAACCAATAGAGTCTGATAAATGACAGTGGATGGAGACGTTTAGTTTATGTTCAGTTAGTGATAGATTTTACTAAAAAGGTAACTTTTTCTTCAGTTTTCTCTGTTTTTGATATGATAACCCTAATTTTAATTTGAGCTTTTATGATCATCTACATGATCGGTAAATTAAATACAAGGAAATACCTGATTTATACTGATAAAATACTAAATGCAGAGGATACTATTCTAAACAACTGATAACAAATCACTTAAGAAAGGTTAGATATAGAGAAAATTTCATTTGGGAAGTGACGTAAAGGTAGTGCTGGTTCTTTAAGGGTTGTTCTAAAGTTTACGTAAGCATTCATTTTGGCTCAGTTCTTCTCATTTTATTGATTTTCATATTAATTTAATTGATGTTCACTGGAAAAAAAAGGCAATATAAAGAAGATAATAGTACAGTAAATGGTGATAAATCACTTAAGAAAGGTTAAATAGAGAGGAAAAATTAATTTAGAATGCTACAACAGTAGCACTGGGTCTTTATAGATTAATTAAAACCTTCTGTCTCTGTGTCGTTTAGAGCCCATGTTAGTGTTCTTGCCATATACAAAGGGGAATCCCTAGGACAGTGCAATACAATCTCAAATCTTCTTCATTAGTTTGTTTACCAGGCTCATTAAACTCACGGTGCTTTATCAGTGGCAAAGATCGAAGTTTAATCTCCTCTTAGGCAGGTGTAATGTTGCTGGTCAATTTTGTTAAATCTAATGAGAATAGTTAAAAGTGATTGTTTTCTCTCTGAAATATTCAACAAAAGACAGACTAACACTTACACCTATAAGTAAATGATGGGCAAAGAACCTTGTCTTTTGCAAAACAACTTTTACTTTTTCTGACTCCAGTCTGCTTTAAAAAAAAAAAAAGAAGAAGAAGAAAGTATAGAGGTAATTGCAAGTGTCAGTGTGAGGTGAAAGGTGTGAGCCGAGACACACACAGAAAGAGACACTTAGGTGTGAACTGACAACGGCCGGGTTTTTCTCAGTAGTACGCTGTGTCAGTACAGTTGAACGTGGCTTTAACAGTGAAGCCTGGTTCAGATTTGCTTCCTTGTGAATACAGCCTGCACAATATAAAAACTAGGTGAAATGTATTATTTCCAGTTTTCCTAAATGTGGAAGTCAACATGTAATGATGAGAATTTCTAAAAAAAAAAAAATTGTGAGACCGTACAAGCCCAGAATTTTTGTCATAGCACTGTAAGTAACACAGCCAAAATGTTTGATACCATTCAAAGTGAGACAACAAAAAAATCTAAAGGCAGACTCCTACGCAGAGCTGCATCTATGGCTGGAATGGAACCCACATTTCAGTGTCAAAGGGGGGGGCTGAACGGCCACAATGGGTAAAAACAAGTTTTGTTAGTGCTGGCTTGACACTTCGAAATGTAAATCCTGCATGGGTAAGGTTTCCAAATGGAAAAATAGTGAAGTGCAAGCAAAATGTAAAATCAATGTTTCCAATATGGTGGAGGCAGAAGTTATGCACAGGCAAAAATACGACTATATTTTCATTGCATCCAAAAGCACTGAGAGACCGAGACCAGACCATAAGCACAAGTAATGAACCAAGGGACAAACTGAATGACCAGAATACTGTTGGACAATAAAAACATGCATTTAGACTGTAAACTTGGAGTGATTTATACAAAGATGTCACATACGCTGCGAGCCTGGGTGTCAAACATATTTAAAAAATGAATTAGAATGCCCTTAAAAATATAAGTTTGGTGACATTACCAGAAAAATACTAAATCAAGTCAACTCATTTGCAGATATAGTCAAATGGGTGAATAAATTGAAGTTAAATGGATTTAAATGCTTTGGTCAAACAGTAGCTGCTAGGGGAGTTTTGGTGTTTATCATACATGATAAAACTCAAAAAGATCTAGGTGGCTGCCTGTTATCGACCATTGTTTGTTTTAACCATGTTGTCCACCAGTTCCAACGACCTGTTCCACAAACATTTTCTTAGCTAGGCGTCCGCTAGCTGACTTGCTACAACTCAAAGTTCTAAATGGCTGTTGGCTATCGTCAATTGTTTTGACCATGAAAGGAGTGTTTTGTTTTATTGTCCAAAATATTGTTTTGATTTATCATCCACCAGTTCCATCAATCTGTTCCACGGACATTTTCTTTTAGCTAGGTGTCCGTTAGCTGACCTGCTACTTTTCTCAGTGGGGGAGGGGCTGTACACAGTAAACCCTGATAAATTGAGATCACTTAAAAAATAATTGAGAAAAGTGGTTGCCTTAAAAAAAAAAATTAAGTAATGACTAATAAACTTTTTTAAGTACATTTAACTTAAAATTTCAGTTAAATGTAAGTTAAATGTACTTAAAAAAGTTCATTAATCATTACTTATTTTTTTTAAGACAACTTTTCTGATTTTTTTAAAGTAAATTCAATTTATCTAGGTTTACAGTGTACAGTCTCAATAATCTACCAAAAAGTATGGAAGTTGGAGTAGAATATTTTGATATACTGATATACTCTGCATATATCCTGTATATATACATATATAGGGGGGGGGGTGTGACTAGCTGCTGTGATCATTCCTCTCCTCCATACTGCTCATGAAGCTCTCGTCTTTGCACAGCTCCACTGCATAAGATCCAGATCTGTCATTCAGCCAAAGCCAGTCTGAGGCAGCAGCAGTCTGATTTAACCAAATCAGTTGGGAGAGGCTATTGTTGCACTTGATAATTGAAAATCATTGGACAGAAATTACAAAAGCTGGAGATAATAGCATTTATTCCACTAAATGCACTTTAATTGCTCAAGTGCAGTGATCAGCCCAGTTATCATGGCCATCCGTTTATTACTGTGGAGTGGATTTATAAATGGAAGACTTTTAAAGGCTGTACTGCACAAAGTCCACCACGATGTTTGGTTATTTTTGCACTTTTATGCAGTTTTAAACATTATCTTTAAATGAGTTTATTCTATTAATTTCAATCCAATTTCTGCATAAACAAAAGAAAATGGGGGGGGGGCTGAAAGTCGGACAGTTTTGCTTAGCTCTCTGCCGCCTGCCGATCCCTTTACAACTGCAGCAAAAAACAGTGACAGCAAGTCTTTCACTGTCTGGTATTTGTAAAAAAGTTATTTATCTTGGGCCACTGACAGACTCTTTCAGCAAGTCTGTTTATCATCATCTAGCTCAAAATGAAAACTCTCACTGAGGTCTGTCTCTGTCATGTATCAACTTTCATTTTCTCGGAGGACGACATCGTCAGATTTAAACAGATAATGGAACAGCATAACATAACAATGGAGAAAACATTCTTCACAGGATGGCTACGAATCAAACTCCTATATACATATATAATGGAAAGCAGGGGTTTTTTTTGTGTATTTATTTTATCTGAATTTCTAAAGTTCACAGTGGCTATATTACTGCCTGGATTATAAACATCACAGTTAGTTGTATGTTAAATAAAGGTACCAATCCACGATTAGCTTTTCATTTTGGATCTTTACCATATACTAACATATACTAAAAATCTGGAAACTCGACAACATTAAAAATAAACATCATCCAAAAGTACACTAGGCATCAAAAAAAAAGTTATATATCAAGTTTTGGTGCTCATCATATTGATCTAAAATTAATCTGGTTTGTGTTGTTGCCAGAATGTCTTGAGTGTTGTATCTCAGCTGTGCAAATGCAGAAAAAACCTTCATATATCCAACTCAGGTTTGTCTGGTTTCCAGAGCGCCCGGCCAACATGAAACTGGAAATCATGTTTGGAGTTAATTTTGTTATATTTGGCTTTCCTCTACAAACTGCCACCAGATGTCAACATGTACCCACAGGCCAAAGGACATTCATGTAGCATTTTTAACTGTTGCTGGTTTTGGATACCAGCAATAAACAAGAGTTTACTTGTAAAAGTTTTAATTTTAGAATATTAGGTGTGTTTTTTCCTTGCTGCCAAATTGTTTTTAATTGTTTTGGCACACTGCAGAATGGTCATGGTTCTATTTTTGGCAGCAGCTCTTCTGGTTTTACTGTTTGTTTGCGTCCCCTTATTTGAATTTACATGTCCACTAAATAGAAATAGGGCGTTTCTGTTTTCAGAAACACCAGGTTAGAAATAAATGTAATGGATGCGCTCCTTTTGATATGGTAAAGTATGGTAAGCTGATAAGTTGCATGACGCTAGTGACTAATACCATTTTCTAAAATGCCAATTACCGGTCTAGAATGTGTGACATCTGTGCAGCCTCATTGCATTTGGTTTAAATAGACTTGGTCTCTCACTCCACTTTCTCTCACATACTGCTGTCAAGTGTGAAATATGTGTGGAGTGGGAGCTATTTCCAGGTGTCTGACCTGTTAAACCTTCACCCTTGATGATAAAAAGCGACTGGACTCTTGGTGTGAAAACTTTATTTTGCCTTTCTAATACCTGCACCTTTGTGCCGTGCATATACAACAGCCTCTGCTGAGCTGCAGCACATGGGTCTTAGAGGCTGGGAGTTCTGCTTGACTGCCCACACGGAGCCAAAGATCCAGGCAACGTGATGGGCAGACAGAGCAGCGGCATGAGAAAATCCAACCTCCAGAAAGGCAGGGAGATGAGCTCAAACGGTCTAATGGAGTTCAAGTGGAAAGTTGGAGTTGACAGTGAGAGAAGGTGGTCGCAACCAGGAGTGAGTTACAATTAAAACTTTTTAAAGAGTAAAAGACAAATGGAGGGAAGATCCAGGGCTCCTACGCATGTATGGAAAAGTATGGAATTTGATTGTATACATTTGCACATCTGGAAAAATATAGCAAATAGAAACAAATGTTTGGAAAAAAAATATTCATGTTTCCAAGACTGTTACCTCTGTTTATTTTTATTTATGTAATTATTTGTCAGGGACAATGCAGTCAAACATGTTTACAGGCTTGCAGCTGATGAAATCCATATAGAGTTTATAGCTAGTGCTAATGTCCAACTCCTGTCCCTGGTTGGGCTTTTCAACAGCAGTACAGTACATTACAATACAATATATAGGAAAAAAACAAAAAAAAAGAAGAAGACAAAAAACATAAACAGTATTCTATATAAAAACACAATTAACATATAAACATTCATTCACTCACTCATCTACACATAATACACACTATTTACGCATGGGCACAGTTTTGTTTTTTCTTCAGCCAGGTTTTAGTTGTGGTCGTGAACGTTTTAAATTCAGAAATGATTTTATTTCCAGTGGCAGTGAGTTCCAGAGTTTAGAGCTCTTACAGGTGAAAGCTGACTGTCCCAGTGTTTTTTTTACAGAATGGGATTTCACAGTTTTGATTTCAGGAGCTTCTGGTCGCTCTGTTACTGTTTCTCTCAGCAAATCGGCAGAGTGGCTCAAGGGCTAAGTTCTTTAAACATTTAAAAATTGATTTCAGAAAACATAAATCAATTCTGTTTTCTAAAACATGAAATTATAAATATCTAAAAAAAAAAAAAAAAAAAAAAAATGGATTGATCTTTTTTCTGTTAAGTTGCTTGCAACTAAAATGTTTGTGTGAGAACACATACAGTAGACTACGTGTCCCAGAAAACATTTGGGCAGATTGACAAGTTGAATGCCCACCCAGTCTCAAAAGCTGTTCTTTTAATGTATTATTTGTTAGTCATTTGTTAAACAGTATTTACAAGTATTTTTTATGGGGAAGCATTTGATACCAGTGAGGCAAAGCCTTTTTTAGTTATTTATTTAATTTAGAATTTGTTTAATTTATGATTTTTTAATGTATTTTTGTATTAATTGACTTAATTCATAGATACTTGTTAAACAGTATTTGAATGTTTATGTGATGTTGAAGAATGTCAGTGAGGCCCAGTGTTTTGTACATCCCTTGTGTAACTCCAGGGGTTTGACAGATGAAAACAGTTCAATAGTTCAACTACTGATGAGAAACCGAAAATACAAAAGCCATGCACTGAATGAATTGGTCCTTATTTATTTGTACTAGCTACATCACCTGGATATAATCTTCTGGAAATTATTTGGTGGCATAATGGCATACATATGCAAAATAATGAAAACAAACTACCAGTTCCATAATTTATCTACATGACTCACATCTATTTACTCAAATAGCACAAGTTATTTGAATATTTTTCACCAAGACATCTGGAAATTAGGTTCTGGAAAATGTATGGAATTTTGAAATTTTAAATGTGTAGGAACGCTGTCTGCCTTATCATCATCATTACACAGGCATTTCCACTCTGTAGGATTCAGATCTGAACGGGGCTCTTTATCACTTCTTCTCTGCTTTAGAGATCAGGATCAATGCTCATTTTAAAATCAGCATGACCAGATCCATGTTAAAAATAGAAACCATTCTACTCATCATATCAATCCTTGTCTTCCCAGGACATTTTTGTCGAGATAATATCCTTGAACGTATGTGTCTAAATGAGCAGCTCTGGTGTTTCTGAGGCTGTTTTCTGTGGTCTCCTCTGACAGCGGGGGTTGCACAGCATGACAGACCCTTTGCTTTCTGCTGCTACCGTCGGTCTCACCACCAGGGGTCAGTGTGGTTCCACTGAGGCGTGTCCCTGGTGTTTAATGAGTCTAATTGGAGAACCCGCCCGAGGATTCTGGGAAATAGACTCATCAATATACCTGACAAGTATTAACAAGTACCATATCCATCAGAATACACCAATGCAGACACGCCTACAATCACAAAAGGAACACCGTAGCCAATCACATATACAAGTGGTCTGGGGAGGCCATC
>JAPTGZ010000002.1:23759021-23769247 GCA_029814645.1 Fowleria isostigma
ATGCACAATATGCACAATATTGGAAAAAACTGACATGGCGATTTTTTTTTTTAACTCTGCGATATCTATTGCAGTATAAAAAAGCACTATAATAGCTGTGTGATGCCAATGTAAATGCTCAAACAAATTTTAGGTTTTGGTGATTTTCTCTTGTTGCTCATTTTTCAATGTTGTCACCAGCAACTCACTCCAAACTAATTAAGAATAGTTTTGATTAGTGGATTGCTATGCATAGTGTGTGTCAGGTATCCTTGAAATTAGATGAGAACACTTTGAGTTCATTTACCTTCTACGTTGTAGGATCTGCAATGTGACTATTGTGCACACATACACTACCTGGCCAAAAAAACAGTCACACATGCAAAATTTGACTGCACCACCTTTGGTTTTGATTACAGGAGACATTCACTGGGACATCTTTTTTGCCACATAATGTTTATGTAGTGTCACAATAAGGTTCATAATATATTTTTTATCCATTAATTTTTGATGATGGAGAACTGGGCCGCTGCATCAAGTCTTCATCACATTGCAAATTAAAGTCTGGATTTTATGGAGGATTATCTATGTGTGAAAATGATGTCATTCTCCCTGAACCATTCTGTCACAAACCTGATGACCAACCCTGGCATTGACCAATCTGTCATTAAAGATATGGGAGGACACTTACTGTATTGTAGTTTAATAACCTGTTCCAACTGAAACATTATTAACCACTGCAGTACTTACCCATGGAAGAATCTGAACTCTTTGCTTAGTTAAATCCAGGTAGTTACTTTTTTTTGTTCAGGTTATATATTTAACTCTAACTGATACAGTAAGTGTCCTCTCATCGAAACCAAAGGTGGTGCAGTCAAATTTTGCATGTGCAACATTTTTTTTTTGGCCGGGCAGTTTACATTGTGGTGACAATGTTCAAAACAATATACTGCGCGGCTCTAATTTAAACTAATCATTTACATTGTGTTTCAGTCATGCTACAATTTTTCTCCGTCACTTTGGTACATTTCTTGAATCATCCTCGACATTTGCAAAATAGTATTTGCATTTCTCATAACACTTTGTACAAATACCAAAGCACCATGGATTACCCACAAAAGCCAGTCTCTTGCTCAAAATCCTTAGTTCATCTCTCAGAAGTAAATACCTGTGTCATGAACATGTCACTAGCTGGGTTTTCATTAGTTTTCCACAAAATAAAATTGATATTTCTACAATGTCAATCAAGTATAATTACTACTTGTAGGTGTTTAGTTTCTGATACGTGATTCTAATAAAGTTCCGTCTACCCATCTTGCAATGTTGTAGTTCTTGCAGAGAGAGAGAGAGGTGTGGGGTTCAAAGCCCTTGGCAGCTGCCACATATAGTGGATTTCTGGGAGAGAATTGTACAAAATTCACCATGGAGTTGTGAATTTCCAAACGACCCAGCCAACATTTAATGAACTGTTATGTTATTGAACGTCTGGTGTCTTGCCCATGACTAGTGAAAATGCACAAAATGTGTTTCCATCACACTTGTGCACAATACTTCTATAACAAAACATCTCAAAAACCACCTCATGAGAGTGTAAAAACTTTTTTTTTGCGATCTTTGACAGTTTATGTGACATTTCTGTGTTCTATTACCAGTTTTCCGTTGTGCAGTTTACATTCTGTGCATTTTGGAGGGTAATGAAACCCAGCAAGTGCCATGACAATGACAAGTCCTTGTGTCACTGTGTATGGATCAGACAGTCCAACTGCTTAGTCATGTTGTCAGTATAACTGTACTCTGGAGGGATGTTCTGATGGAAACTACGGATAAAGTTTTGATGACAATTATTTTAAATTGTAAGTTTTAGTGGGAGACTGGACAAGATTCACATTTACGTTCTTATTGTTTGTACTATAATTTGTTGACAGACCATGTCATTGTGATACAGAGCGAAAAAGACAACACTGCATAGCACAAGGAAAAACTAAAGTATAAATGTGAACATCGGACAATCTGCGTAGGGAAAAATGCCAATGCAGTGGTGTAGGGATTAGTGCAGTCTTCTACACTTCCTGACGTTCCTGTCTGTTGGACATAAATTCACATCCAATATCTTCTCTTTGTTAGAGAAAGTTGAGATTCACATGGGAGCAATTTACCAATTCAGGACTGATTTAGAAAAAAAAGTCTAATGGAAATGTATAGAAATTAGGGCTGGGGAAGTTAACGCATTAGTAAAGCATTAACACATTCATTAAATAATGCTGACAATTATTTTATCACTGTTAATAGAATTTTATTATAACTCATTTAATTTTGAAAGTCTTTTACTCTGGCACCGTAAATACACACGGACAAACCATGGCATCATCACACATTTAAACCACTGACAGCTTTGGGGTGGGGCTTAAGACTCCTGTCAGTCACTCACAACCAAAAATACACTGGCTTCGCGGATGAAGCTCAGTCGGCTCTGTTTCACGGGCGGTGCAGAAGAACAACTCCTGTCACTCGGACTGTTTGGTCACGGAAGGTGGACAATTAAGGAATATTAACTATGATCCACACTTAGACATAAGGGATTGTATCACCTGTGGATGAGCACCTTCAGTTTCACTTTCACCCCACCCCCCTCCGGCTATTACATTCTGTTCCCTGTAGAAACATGGACAACACTAAGAGGAGATTCATCTATTTACTTATGAAATGTCAAATTTTTTTTGTTCCTAATGTCAGTATTGATCCAGTATTGATGTGTTTCATGGCTGGGGTATCAAATAATCAGGTTACAGTTCAAAACTGCACTTTTGTGTCACTAAATCAATCTGAATCAGTCACATGGTTTGACTGTCATGAAAAAAGAAAAAGAGAACAGAGAGACCACAGGGATATGAACTGTTTATGCTCAGCCCTGATTAGAAAAGACAAAAGTTTCTGCTTGTACATGTTCAGAAAAAAGAAAAGACATGCCTAAATATTAACCTGCAGTTAATTGCTCTGAAGGTTATGATATGATGATGGACTCTGAGGGTGAATAGTTTTTCTGTAACAGCTTTTGGGTTTATATTTGATGACATTAATATTTGAGTTTAGATTTATAAGAATGTTTTAAACTACTACTGTGTAAATGCAATGCTGCTGTTAAAAAGCACATTTTTCTTTAAAATATTTAAAAACTAAATACTATTTCACTTTCATTTGTAAGCAGTATGTTGGATAAAAAACAATTATGCTATTAAAAATACCTTATTTTAATTTAAAGTATTTTCAAACCAAATGTTATTGGACTTTGAAGTTAATATTGAAATTACTTTCAAATAAAAGTGCAAAGTATGCACTTTTGCATTAATTATTGAACACTGGATATAACTTTGTGACTAATCACGATTAAGGATTTCAATTTCTGCCTAGCACCAATAGAAATATACTTGACATATTATGACAACATGTTCAATCAATCTTGTATGTAAATACTTTTGTGATGAACTAATGCCTAAATTGTTGTGGGGGGTGAGACTATTCAACAGAGAGCATGAAAATACATTTGGAACAACATAAGTAATTGATAATGTAGGAAACAGCAGAGAATTATATATACTCATTTACATGGATGGACCAAAGTAGTTGTTCAAAGAAATGAGAAACTGCGTTTTTGATGTGCACAAGTGACACAATGATGTGAAGATTGAAAAAGTAGTTTTTAGAATTTCAATTCTGATCTGAGAAATGTACCAAAGCTACTGAGAAAAGCTGCAAGGGTTAGGGTTAGGGTGATGATTGATGAGGTTTTTGGGTGGAGGAGGTGGCCTTTAGATGGTCTCTGTACAAACACCCACTCCTAAATGGGCTAATTGTAGGGTTTCCAGGAAAGAGGGTTTGTTCCAAGGTAAAGTTTGTTTTTTGTTTTCATTTATTAATAATAACAATAATAATAATAATAATAATAATAATGAATTGGGTTCTTTTGGAGAATATTACTGCCTCTGGTCCTTGAGCAATCTCTCCCACATTATTTTGCTGGTGTTTTTTACCTCTTGGCCAACCTGTGACCAATTGGGTATTGTAATTGTTTTGTCGTCTGTCTGTCCATTCATCTGTCTGTCCATTCAACAACATAATTGCATTATCTGAAGAATGTATTGACATATCTGCACCAAGTTTATCCTGTGGATGCACCTTGGCATGGAGCAGCAGCCTACTGAAAGTAGATGACCTTGACCTACTTTTTTCAAGGTCAAATGCCCTTGTGCAGTTATAATATCTGAGTACTTTCAAATATAAATATGTATGTAATGGCTTTTACACAAAGACAATCTAATCTAAATTATAGGGGAGTAACTTTCAACAGAATCTTACACTATATTTGTCTGAGGGGTGTTTAAAGTGCACAGCACATTATGTTCCTATATGACTTTATTTTCTAATACTTAAACAATAGTTTGCAGTTATACTTAGTTTTTGTCGACCTTGTTGATGTTATTGCACCTATTCCATGCTGCATACTACATCTATTCATCCAGGGATGGTATTGGTCAGTGTCTTTCACTGTCATTGCTCTATTGTTGATGTTTCTATCCTCCAAAAAAGAAAGGGACAATCTTGCTCCCCTTAAAACTATGACTTATAGAAATGTCTATGTGATTTAAAAGATCTTTTAAAAGAAATACTACTGTGACACTTGCTGTGTAACTCACCCTGTCTTCTTTCCTTCTTTCTCTTTATAGAAGATCATGAAGCGTCTGATTAAACGTTATGTCTTGAAGGCCCAAGTGGACAGAGAGAGTGATGAAGTCAACGAAGGTAAAAACAAACAAAAACACATCCTGTAGTTTCAGCCTCTCCTCTGGATGAGTACAGTATGTGAGGATGACACTGACAGAATCTGTGTGTGTGGGGGGGGTGTATGTCTGTGTATAAGAGATAAGGCTGGCTGGGATTTTCCATAAATAATGTTCATCGCTGCATAGATGTGCTCTTATCTACGGTTGTATATTAGTCCGTCCAGCTCAGTTTACTGCCGTTGTGGATCAGTTCATACCTGCATCCGTTGGTATTTGCACACGCTCACATGTTCTGATTATTGTGCATTTTAGCCGTCACTTCTTTTGTAACTCTGTTTGTGTGTAACTGTGTTGTAGGTGAGCTTAAGGAGATCAAGCAAGACATTTCCAGTCTCCGTTATGAGCTCCTGGAAGAGAAGTCCCAGGCGGCTGGCGAGCTGGCTCTGCTCATTCAGCAACTTAGCGACAAGTTTGGCAAGAACACCATGAGACACTAACAGGACTCGCTCGAAACAGAAAGAGAGAGAGAGAAGAAAAAGGACGGAGCAAGATGAGAGCGAGAAAGAGGGTGACACGGGGAGGTGGCGGGGGCAGAAAGAGGAGACAGATTAGGTATTTTAAGATGCTGATAGTGGAAGAAGGAGACAGAAAGAAGGATGTTTATGAGTCAGACACAGAAGAAAGTGGAAGGAAAGAATGCAATATATAAACCAGACACGGAGTCATTGAGACGACAAAAAAAAAAAAAAAAAAAGCTATTGTATATGCAACGACCAATTAAGTTGGAGTGTGAGAAGAAGAAAGTTGCGTCTGCGAGTAAGTATGAGGTCAAAGGGCGGGAGGTGAGGTAAACTCAGCCGGGGGAGGTCTGTGTTGACAGCTGAATTTTAATTAAAGGCAACATCTTCAGGAAGTGAGAGGGGAGACGAAAGCAGAGGCGAGGTTGGAGGTAAAGTGAAGGAGGACAACATAAGCGCCGTGGAATACGAAGAAGGGACCGAGACTCGAGGCGGGCGCAGCGATACGGGGCCCCCACATCCGCTGTCAAGACACATGAACGCAACGCCAGAGTAGGAAACCCAGAGAGAGGATGACACAAATCAGGCCAGAGAGGTGAGAAAAGAGAAGCAAATAGGCAAGACAGGGAAATATACAGAGGAAACTGTCAGTGCTCCTCACAGCAGAAAGGCTGAGTCTGCTTTTACTGTGTGTCTTCACTTCGTCTGGTCAGGCATAGTGATGCCTGTCAAGACCCTGTACAGCCATACACCAGTACCCCCAGGCAATCTAATTAATACATGTTCATTGACCGTGCACAGTGTGTTAGTATGAGACCGAAAGGGCAGCAGGAAACAACAGAGAAGTTATGAGCGCGTTAAAAAGTCATTTTAAAAACTGAACCAATTTATCGTTAACAAATGGAACAGTAAAATTACTTCAGACAGCATTTTCCAAATAAAGTCAGTAAAAAGAGAAAAGATGGAGAGACTTCCTCAGTTCCAAAAAATATATTTGAATACTACAAATCAGTTAATATGGCTTTGATAAGACGCTTTCAGAATCAATCTGAAATGGTTTGGCTTAAAGAAAAACTTGAGACTTAAGCTGTGTGGAGTAATTTTAAGGTTGTCTTTTTTTTCTGTCTGTATGTGTCATCAGGAGTTTGACAAACACACGAATAAGAAGGGAGATACTTGAGGGAATTCAGTAAAAAAAAATTATTACACGGTGGATAGGAGTGTGAGATTCAGAGCAGATGTTCTGTGGGTGATCCTAAGACATCCTAGAAGGAGTACCCCGTCTAGGATTCTTAGAAGGGGTGCCCCAAAAATGTTCAAATAGGAAGTGAATTTTTGAAGAAATTCAAAATGGCCGCCCATACAATTGGCAGCTGATTCAAAATGTACCAAAAACAACCTCATAAAAGTATGAAACTTGGTGTGGATTCTCTTTGGGTGACCCTAAGACAGCCTAGAAAATGAGTCTTAAAAATCTCAAACAGGAAGTGAGGGTTTTTTTTTTAATTCAAAATGGCCACCTATAGGTTTTTTTTGTTTGTTTTGTTTTTGTTTTATCTTCACACTTTGTGCAGTTATCTATTTTGATATGTAAGTTAATGCACTGCCCCTGTTTTGTTTTTTTTGGAAAATCAATAAAAGTAAATAAAACAAAAAACAAAATGGCCACCTGTACAATTGGCAGCTGATTCAAAATGTGCAACAAACAACCTCATAAAAGTATGAAAACTGATGCTTTTTGGTGACCCTAAAAATAAAAACCCTGTAAAATGAGTCCTAAAAATCTCAAACAGGAAGTGAGTTTTTGTTTTTTTTTATTCAAAATGGCTGCCTATAGGGTTTATTTGTTTCTTTTTTTCTACGCACTTTTTGCAGGTGTATATATTCATATGTAAGTTAAAGCACTGACACTTTTTTTGTGTTTTGTTGAAAATCTATAAAAGTTTGAGTAAGAACAAAAACAAAATGGCCACCTATAAAACTGGCAGCTAATTGAGAGTCTTCAAATATAAAAGCGAAGGAGGAGGGTGGAGTTGAGTCAGTAAGACTTAAGTAGGCGTGGACTTTATCAGGGTAGCACACTGAGTCTACAGGGGCTAATGCTAATGCTAACATTAGCATTTGCATTCTGTCAATGAGTTTTAAGGCTTCATCTCTGCTCACATGAACATTTTATGAATAAACTACTCCTTGAAAGGAGATAGATAAGTTCCTGTAAAAGTTTTAAAAACTGTATTTTACATGTAATTCTCCACTCAAATGAGGATCCATTTGAAGAATCGTCTCATTCTGACTTTTTGTTTCTCTTTAAAGCTATTCAAAATCCATGTAACATTATATTCATGGTATGTATTGCACATATAATTTGATAGCAGTCTATATACATCACATGCAAAAAAAAAAAAGAATAAACCATAATGTCTAAACTATGTAACATTTCATTATGTTTGGGTCGTTTTTGGCAGCCGTTTTGGATTTTTCCTTTAAAAATGACCTTAATGGACTAAAAATTTTGGGCACCCCCATCTGAAATGATGAGATGCATCCTAAAGAGTAACTTCACCGCATAATGATTTGGCCCTTTTTTGACAATAATTCCCCCGACTAAGAAACTGAACTGTTGCTCTAACAAAAAACTATTTAATTAATAAAACACTACCTTATATTATAACCCTTCAGAGAGTTACATTCATACAGTCGTGGAAAAAATATTAGACCACTATGTTTTCTTCAATTTCTTGTTAACTTTAATGCCTGGTACGACTAAAGGTACATTTGTTTGGAGAAATATAATAATAACAACAAAAATAGCTCATAGTAGTTTAATTTCAGAGCTGATATCTATCTATTTTTTATGGTTTCCTTGATAATAACACATGTTCTTTCATCAATATCTATGGAATTGTACTGACAAAAACAGTGCTTTTAGACATTCCATGTTTTCTTTTCTGTCTGTTTTAGTCACATGACACACACACAGGAGTTGGTACTTGATTGTATAACCATTGTTTTTGATGACTTTTTATGGTCTAATCGTTTTTACATACAAGGAACGCCCCTCAGATATGGACTGTATAGCTGGGTGAAGAGATGGAAAACGGTAAAGATCAACTTTTACATCAAATACAAACACCAAACTTGAGCACAGCTTACATCTCAAATCACATTCTCACAGCTTCTGATCACATTGTTAGTTAGAGCGCTTTAATATGAACCAAATGCCGTTTCTAACATGATACTTTGCTGTGTTTGTGCGTCAGTGCGTCGGTGAATAACATCTAATTTTACCACAACACCACTTTGCTTCTATGTTATCTTTTGAAAACAACTTTATATAAAAAGAAAGCAGATTACACAAGTTTCTCCAGGGCTACTTCTAACATCAAAAATAATATTTTCTCAAGCTAAAACACTGTAATGTTGTTATTCTGTTTATTTGTGGATCATATCAAATGCCATTAGTTCCATAGGGAAGAACCAGCGGGGGCCTACTCCACTTAGAACACATTCACTTCATTGCATCATTTATTTAGCAGGAGGGATGTACACAAATGGTTACGTTAACCTCACTAACAGCTACGGGGGGATGTGTGAGATATATGAATACTAAATCGACCTATATTTAAATCCTTACGCAAAGTTTGGAGGCTTCTGAGGTCAAAAAGCAAATAGACACAAGTACTGTACATGGAGGTGTGGTAGGCCCCAGCTCACTTTTTGGCACAGATGTACAAACGTGTTGATTTTTTTTTTAATCAAGAGGCCTTTAGATGAGATTTAAAAAGGCTCACTTTAGCAACAAATACCGTTAAGGATTCAAGTTTTCATTGAAACAAGAGGCTTGATTAAAACTTGCGTCTTTATTAATTTGTGTGCGTGTCAGAGAGTTAACGAGCAGCTAACTTTTTTTTGTGTGTACAGGCCCAGGCTTCAAAGACTTTTCCCGATAATATTTTATGATTTCCACCACCAGGAACACAGAATGACCCAGGATATTGTATTTTTAACTTGTACGCAGAAAATAACTGACTAAAGCTAAATCTTATACTGTATATTGTCCTATTTTTGATCCTTGAATTAAACAGAGTGAGCTGTAAACGGCCTTGTTCTTCACTGGTGTTTTTGTGTTTTTGTGTTTGGGATACGTGCAGCTGGATGAAATTAAATGTGTAAATATTCAGTGTTTATCCCCACTGGTCGTCTGCAGTTGATGGCAGGCATCGGGGAAAAACCAAACACATGGCTTCAGCATTGTTCACTGCGCGAAATAATGATATGTACATACACACAAACAAAGCAAATATTAGCGCAATCTGACTTCCCCAACTTGTAGTAAATGTACACGCAGCTGATGTTATAATCACATCACACATATAAGCTCTTCAGTATTTCAGACTAAGCTGTATGATATCACACATCCATTTTAAAGGCGTTATCATCGTGTCTTCTGTAATCCAACACACTGGTTTGCACAATTTTTGCATAAACTGAACTTAAAAATGCTCAAACACACTTAGTATTAGTTTAATTTTAAGAGCCTTATGTGATAGGAGTGGTTCTGAACACGACATATATACTCTGGTTCAATGATAAACAGTGGTGTTATATGTTTTATGTGACTGTTAGCCGAGTGATTGCTTTTCTGAATTTAATTTTATCACTTTTGCACAATGTCGAACAAATGAATATTTTTATTTTAGTTAAGTGCAAAACACATTCATTCAGTTGTGTTCATAAGATTACATACCCTGAAAGAATGTACATGGGACAGTCTTGGATGTTCCAACATGACAATGACCCAAAATACAAGGACACGTCAACCTGTCACTGGATCAGCAGAAAAAAGTGAAGGTTCTAGAGCAGGGGTCTCAAAGTCATTTTAGTTCAGGGGCCACATTCAACCAAATATGATCTCAAGTGGGCCGGACCAGTCAAATAATAACAGTGAAAA
>JAPTGZ010000002.1:23806188-23821033 GCA_029814645.1 Fowleria isostigma
AAAAAATTTTTTTTTAATTTTTTAATTTTTTTTTATTTTCATGCAGTGGTTAATTTTGAGATTTTGGGCTAGTTTATTCCTTCAAGGTGTGTTCTTTCAAGCTGGTACAAAGAAAACTTTGAAAATATACATGAAGATGTTTATTTTATTACAGTTTTTTTTTACTTGCGGCACCAAGTTTCTCCCAAATTTACCAAGAAGTTAGCATTACAGTGCAACCTAGTTCTAAGTCTGTCATGACCAGTATCACCTATGTACACCAAATTATATACTTATACACTTAACAGTATTCTGGAGATATTTACTGAGAGAATTGTTCATAAATCATCATTGGTCTGATTTAAGTAACATTTATCAAAAACTATGGTGAAATCCCTCTGTAATTTTTTTTTCATCTTGTGTGAACAAAAAGAAAAAAAAAAGTTTTGCACCTGGTTTTATCATATGTTCAGATCTACCTACCGAAAATGTATGCAAAATAGCACATTTTTAATGAGATAATACATAATTTGCATAATTAAACATACAAATATTAAAAACTTGGAATACATTTTTTGTCATACTTGTGTAAATAGTCAACTCAGGAAGTTTTATGGTGATATCTAATATTTAAAAACTTCACCCTATTGTGTCTCACCTTAAAATGTATCATGAAATGCTGGTATATCATTGATGCTGGTACTCTTTAACACATCTGTAGCCTTATCATGTAGAGGTTTCCTTTTAGATGTTTTAAATTATTAAGGGCAGCGTCCTTAGAAAGCCGACATTTATGACTGGTGTGCCCTGACTGGGATTTATAAATTAAAAAGCAGCATGACTTTGACTCCGCTGTCGTTTTTGGTGCCTGAAGCTGAATATTGTGTAATAAAAGTGTTGTGAGCCAATCTGTTGAGGCAAGCACACAGAGGAATGCAGAGTCACTATAACTCTGAAATACAGTAATTTTACCTTCACCTGGATGATTACTTCATTCCAGACTTTTCATCTTTGGTTCGGCCTCTACATTTGGCTGTAAGTCTACACTGTTTGTGTGCATTACATCATGGAGCGGATGACTGTTGAATGATGCATTACAATAACACATTTTATTTATACAGCACTTTTCCAGATAGTCAGGCACATTATATAAGTTAAAACATGTTGGTACAAAGAACAATGTACAACATACATCTGCATATAGAATGTAATAAAAAGCAGCAATAGCATAAATAAGTAACTCATACTTTTTGCAACTTAATAAGTATTAACACATCTAGTTGTGGGTGGTTAGAAACTATTGTCATAGTCGTGAAATGTAAACACTAATTATGCCGAGAACTGGTTGATTTCACCATCTCAGAGGATTTTTGAAAATGTGTCATATCATTTGCTTTTCAAAAGGGATGGTACAGATCCTATTGCCAAAAAAAACACCCAAAACAAAACAAGTAACAGTTCTGTCAGAACTTCCCTACTCAGATCCACTTAGTCATAAGTGTTTCATCAGTATAATTACAGTAGCATTCTCTAATTATGGCAAAGACCTGCATGTTTTGGCAGCATTACTGAGGCCTGCACAGGTCGCTGTCTTAGTGAGTTTTGGAAAGCATTCACTAGGGATACACCTCATGATACGATTCGAATCATGATTTTGGGTCCACGATACAGATTTGAATTGATTATTTTTTTTTCTTCCAGACTGATTGTTCCAGCCAGTGGCTAAGGATGATTAGCTTGTACGAGGGGTAGCTCCAGTAGCTTCTGTCACAGCAACGTCCCTGTTCTGTGTGTTATCCGTCACAACAGCTATCTCTCGATTAGTCTTTTCAAGCTCCCATTCTGCTTTAACAGACTTCAGAACCTCTGCAATGTGTTCTCCAGTATGTGTTTCATAGAGAGGACAACTTTTTAATTCAAAACTCACCATGTGCAGTGGACCCATTGTACCCACTATGCTTTGCGTAAGCGTCTTCAGGCGTTTGGACAGGTCCCATAGAAATGAATAGGGGTGGGGCAGTACGGTGCGGAGTCTGTGACACTTGCTAGTGGACTGTGGCGTCACAACAAGTGGTAGTAATAACAGACAGCGCCTCCTATTGTTGAAGTAGTGCGTCGATCCCCCTTTTTTGATGTATCAATTTTTAATCCCTCTTGTTTGTATCGATTTTTAACCGATTTAAGGATATATCCTTACATTCCTAGCATTCACATGAAGAGTTGGTAACATGGTTTTGCAGCTGTTGAAGAAACCAGAAAAAATACTGTAAGACTGTGAACAATGAATGTAATTTACATGGATGCTTTAGTTTGATGCAGTGTGAAAAATGTTATTGATTCCTTCTAAAACTGTGGTGTAATAGGCTGCTACAATCTAAGAAACATTGCAGATCGATTAAGTGGAAAATGTGTATGCATTTGTTTACTTCATGTAGATATGGTTGGTTAGATGTAACTTAGTTGGTTGGAACATGTCTGTGTTTCACAGATGGTAAGAAAACTGCAGTTCAGATAGTGGATTGTGATTTTATATATTTTTTTTCCCCCCTTCAAAACCTCATTTGAGGTTTTGGACAGCTTCCCAGCCCTAATTATGTCTACAGTACCTAATCAACAGGCCAAGTCACAGACCCTAATATTCAATACGAATTAATGCTAATATCAGCTAATGCAGCGAAGCTATGCTAATTCTAGTAGTTAAGTACCAGCAAACTTCATGACACAATTCTCTGGCTGCCTTGATCACAACTACACAAATCCAGATGGAAAAAAAAACTGTGAAAATATTACATTTTTTGTCTTTTTTTTTTTTTTAACCCTCGCTGCAGGATATTATCAGTTCATCATCCGTCTGTGAGTCCATATATCTGTCTGTCCATGTAGGCAAAAACTTTGATGTGGACTGAAGGCCAAGGGTTTTCAAGTGTGGGCACATTATGTTTTCAGAAAGTGAAAATTGCATGTGTTCATTACATAAACTCAAGTGCTCACTCAATGATGCATAAAACATTTAATTTAAAATTAGAGATGTATCGATATCACTTTTTTCCAGACCAAGTAAAAATACTTACATTTGATTATTTCTTAATACTGAGGACCGATATGAGTACTTAATAATACTATTAAAGTACTTAGCTACTTTTGAAAATGTGCTTTATTGTCATCATCATTAGTCTGACTATACCAAAGTGCTGCTTCTGACATTTAATGCGTTGGAATGAGCATTTTTTAATCAATTCACCAGAGGATGCCACTCTAAATTAACCAGAATAATCAGTTACATTTGAAAAACAGAACCTGTTCTAATGGTCGTCAAATCGCATCTTTAGTGATGTAACACAGATGTCAAAATTCGTCATTAAGGGTAGGGCTGCACGATTAATTGATTTGAAATCGAAATTCGATTTTTAATCAGGACGATTTTTAAAACAGGGTAATTGTCAAATCGATTTGATCTCTTTTGTGTCTCTGAACCGCCGGGCTACCGTAGGCTCAACCGGGCTTCAGGGCACTGTAGTAGAGTCCTGGACACTCCGCGCCCGACGCATATCCGTTAGCATCCCGTGCCCGGCTATGATTGTCTTCATAATCACTTATCTGGTCCACGCACACGATTGATGTCGGTCCCTGACTTTCATTGGTCGAACTTCTGTGGGCCCATCACAAAATGACATGTGACTGGTCTGTGTGTACGAGTCATAACGTCTGGTAGCACCCCACCCCCACCCCGTCTGCAGATCTGTGCATACCTCTACTGAATTCTGTTCCTTCTTCTGACCCAAAAATCGAAATCAAAATTGTGCAGCCCTAATTAAGGGTTCGGAGGGGTCGTCAAATGTCGTCTTTATGGGGGAAAGAGTCAATATACAAATAAACAAATTAAGACTGCCAAATAAATGTGCATTTGCAATATTTATTTACCACTAAAAAAACTGTATTATTTCTTGCAGTAAGTTGTTGCCTCAGTTTGAACTCAGTCTCTGAATGAGGTGCCATGCATTCAGTGAGTTTTTGGAAGGTATTGTTTACGCTGCGTTGAACAAATGGGCAGAGTTGGTTGGTGCCACAGCATAACTAGTCCAAACCGCCCAGTCAGCATTCTGCAGACTTCAAGGGAAAAGCATTTCTGCATGTCACTGCTTCTGTCACACTGTTTGATAAGCTAACAGATCAAATATAAGCTGCTATTTTTAGACCTATATACCTTCTTGGGCAGTGGAAAGCTTATGGCTGTGGGTTGTAGATAAGGTAACAGAAGACTTGTGTCAATCAATTTCTAATTGGAAGAAAAGCTGTCACCGTCACTACTCTACGTCGTCCTTGTCAGATCGTGCAGCTTACCATTTTTGTGTCACTTGTGATTTGTCAATACACAAAAGCAGTCTTCCTGTGTGTTTGCATAGAGATGTGCATGCTGTGTGCGTTGTTGAGTGTGACAAATGGAGGCTTTAGAGAAAACGAAGCATTCTGGTTCCATACGTGTCATTTTTTGTTGTGAATTTGTCTTCACACAGAGTACGTTCATCAAATACCTGTGTGTACGAAGCGCTCTGAGGTGTTGAATGTTTTCCACAGTTAATTTACCCTCCCCAGATGTTTGTTGGTAGAATTAGACTTCAGACTCAGAGCAGACTTCACAGTGTTATTTGACTTGGCTTGTTTGTGTACCTTTATTTTAAAATAATCTGGCTCACATTTCTGGTAGGCGTAAAGAAATTCAAGTCTCAAAGGAGCTGACAAAAATACCCCGCTACGTAATTAAGTTTTGTTTTAGTTTGTGCTCCTCTGCTCTCTGTTGTGTTCGTTTATTGTTCACATGCTCGTTTTGCTACGTTGAACATTACTTCCTCTTCATTCTTTTTGTCGTTGTGTCTTTGATGCAGCTATGTCAGTGATATTTTTTTTTTTTCTCTCAAATTCTGAGGGCGGTGACAGGAAGTTGTGCAAATATAGCGAACAGGATGCTTCCGTATTCTTCTCCATAATTGCTTAGCCTTATCTTCCTCATACTCTTTTCCATCCATTGTGCAAGGAGGGCCCAGTGGGCTAGCAAACGGGTTTACTCACACATACAGTACATGTACTCCACACATGGAAACTGATATCAGTATTTAGAGGCCTGGGTACCCTAAAGGCTGATATGATGTTCACTATAGACAGTTTGACAGCTGGGAAACAGTCTAGAGACTTACAAGAGATGAACATTTTCCTGATTTCCTCAAGTAACATCAGTAAAACCTGGTTTACTGTTGAGGTTGTCAGCAGTTCACGGAGTTAGAGGAGCAAGTGGAAGCCTCTCACATGTATTTTCTCTGACATTTCACAACTCTCACACCATCTTTGTGACCACATGAGCTCATCGTCAGTGACAGCTGTCATTTTCAGGTCTGACAGATTTTCTTTCCAGTTTTTCCTATTAATTATATAGACTGTGGAGACCTGTGAGAACAGCCTTCTGAACAAACCAGAAGATGCTGATGTGAGTGGAGACTTAACTCTTTCCCGCTTGGACGCCTACTAAGAACAACCCATGTATATGTAACTAGTTCTACTCATGGAAAATTTTGTTTCTCCAGTGTGTTGTTTCTTTTTCCAGTGTCTACAATTGTCACTACATCGGCAAACTTTGGGAAAAAGGAGTGAAAATTTATTATAATAGTATTTATTTATAAAAAAAGAAACAAAGAAAAAATAAAACAATTTTAAAAATGAAAAATTTTAAAATGTAAAAAATTCTGTTTTGAAAACAATTAAAAAAGAAAAAAGAAAGAAAATTTTTTTAGATAAAGAAAAAAGTAAATTTATTATTTATTTAGTCATTTTAATTTTTTATTTAAATTTTTTTTATTCACTGCTAGACAAACATTGTGACAATGGAAAACGAAAATACAAGACAAAACATCTGACGTGCTAATTCAGGGGTGGCCAATCCTGGTCCTGGAGAGCCCCAATCCTGCATGTTTTAGATGTTTCCCTCTTCCAGCACCCCTGAGGTTATTATCAGTCTTCTGCTGAGCTGGACGATAGACCTATCATTTGAATCAGGTGTGTTGGAAGATGTATTTGGATGTTGCTGTAAAACTAAATTAAACATTATACATGAAGCATTAAGAAAAAGGAAGAAAATATCACAATATATTGTGGAATCAATATTTTTACACCCCTAATGAAAATTGCGAAGAACATGCAAATTGTAAAATAGTGAATGGTGTTTCATCTGAAATGTTTTGAATCACATTTCTTCAGAATCTTTTAGACTAAAAAGATATTAAAATGGAGTCATTTGTGATGAAGTTATGCTAAATATACTGATGAGAGAAACTGTAACACACTATCTTTTCATAATAACATTAATAATCCCTGACATTGTATATTTTACCACATACGTTAAACATTTGTGTAAGAGCAGACTTGGCACAGCAGCTAACTGCAATCTGAACATCGACATCATGTTTTTACTATGTCAGCAAATCCTGTTACGTAAACTCCTATCTACAATAAACTGACCAAACACATGGACTTTAATACACTTGCTAGCCCAAAACTACATGCAGAGCTTGAGCCTTGAGATCAGGGGTTTCAAACTCACGTTAGTTCAGGGGCCACATTCAGCCAAATTGTCTCTGAAGTGGGCCGGACCAGTAAAATAATAACATAATAATATACAAATTATGTAAATTCCAAAATTTTTATGTCTAACTTCTGTGTTTTTAGAGTGAAAAATATACAATTATACAGACAAAATGTTGACATCTACAAACTATCCTTTAAAAGAAATGTGAAAAAATGAACAAAATAAAATTAAGAAAAAAAAGTGCAATTTTAGCATATAAATTGTTAAAATTGCACTTTTTTTCTTAATTTACATAAACATGTAAAAGTGAGGTTTGTTACAACTTGCAGATCACAGTGGATCTACACACAAAACATTTAATAATGAACAGAATATTGTTAAAATTACTCTTAATTCACTTTTTTTTTTAAAATCAAAGGCTAGTCTGTAAATGTAAACCTTTTGCATAATTTTACTTTTTTTTTTTTTTTTACACTAAAACAGAAAAAAAAAGTGGATTTTATTATTTATAGTTTATTATGATAGTACTTTACTGGTCTGACCCACTTTAGATTGAATTGACCTGAAATAATTTTAACCTTGATAATATCTTTACCTCCACAAGGAGGCTATGTTTTTGCGTGGCATTTGTCTGTTTGTCTGTTAGCAACTTTATGCAAAACCACTGGATGGATTTTGATGACATTTTCAGGACATGATGGAAATGAGACAAGGAACAATCGATTAGATTTTGGGAGTGATCCGACATTTTACTCCCATCCAAATGCGCTAATTCTGTTCGAATGGTGCTAGTCACGTCTCTCCTCTCTCCTCCATGTGGGTGTGGGCGGGGCTACCTGCACTTCACTGAGCTGTATGTGTGCAGCAGGGAGAGGGGCCAGGTTCCAGGGCAGTGCACTCCACGCAATCTGTCTGTTTGTTTGTCTGTCTCTTAGCAACTGTGTTTAAAAACTACTGGACAAATTTTGATGAAATAAGCAAAAAAAAAAAAGGAATAAAGAAATAAGCAGAAAAGCAAAAAACAAAAAAAGACAGTCTGCATCTCTTTGTACATATGTTGTTGTATATGTTATGTTTGCTGTAAAATATATACAAATAAATGTAGGATTATTACTTTGGTGTGAGTCACAATATGGGGGGAACTATCATGCTTGGCGGAGGTCTGCGCTCTTCGAGTACTTTAGTAGTTAATTCTATAATTTTTGTATTTCATAAATTCATCCCGCGAGCCGCATGAGAACCTTTGGCAGGCCAGTTTTGGCCCCCGGGCCGCATGTTTGATACCCCTGCTCTAGATCATGTTTTACAGTGATAATAGACCATCATCTCACTCATGTAAGCGCATATAAACTAATGCTGTTTTAGTATGAGCCTCTCAGCTAAACAGCGAGCCAATGAGGCGCTGCTCTTAAAGGTGATTTTCAGTGTGTATATATAGTCAGAGTTGTAGACTGATCCTCACAGATATGAATGTTCTCACCTGTGCGTGTCTTACCTATGTTAAGTATGGGGGGGCTTAGTCAGGATTACATCGTCACTCTTCCTCCGTGGACTCTCCCCTGTCTCCCCCTGGCAGATTATAGTTAATCTGACCGCCCTGTCTATCTCAATAGTGCGTCTGTAAACAACACGGGCGTACCTGCCACTCTCACAGCTAAGTTTGCGGAGGACAGCAACTCGAGCAGTTTACTAAGAACAGACCAAGAAGACATGAAGATAGTCCACACTGTAATTTAAACGCTGGAAACACATGCACACCCTGTACTGACTTGATGAGGAGAGTAAGAAACTATGCTTAAATTAGCATCGTAGCTAATTTTACCTACAAAGGATCATCAAATAATACCCAAATTACCACATGACCTAGCATAAACATTAGTACCATTAGTCTTTGGAGATAATTATATTTCAGAATGAAGATAAACAGCTAAAAAAGCTGTATGATATTTAAGTTTTTTCTGTGGCCTGGGTCTGTCAGCACAGATGGTTTGGTTGTTTGACCTAGTTTGAACTTTGTGTCGAGTGTTTTGTTTCTGCTGTGAGTTCACAATGTTGGACTTAAAAAGTATCAGTTTGTTTTTCAGCTGCAAATGAACTGTGTGTGACCATGTGTAATAGCCTGAATATGTGGTGAGTCCAGGGTACTGAGACGGTATGTCAGACATTCCACTTCATGTATCAACGAGTTATAGAAGCTCGTAAAACTGTTGTGGTCATTTTACAATACATTACACTAGGACTGCATGATATTGGAACAAAAATGACATTGTGATTTTTTTTAAAAACCCTGCGATATGGGAAAAATACTCAGGAGGATTAGCTGTGTGGTGCTGAAGTAAATGGTCAAACAAATTAGTTGCTGCCACAACCAGAGGGAACACAATTGAACATGGGTTTCAATATCATCCTTCTTGTAGTTGAAATAATTCCTGATAACTGACGTTGCTTTTCTTTTAGGCACAAAGTCTTTATTTTTGTTGATTTTCTCTTGTTCGTTGCTCATTTTTTAAAAGTTGTTACCAGCGATTCACTCCAAACTGATTAAGAACCGTTGTGATTGGTGGATCGCTGTGCACAATGTGTTGATACCCTTGAAATTAGATGAGAACACTAGAGCCCGACTGAATAACCGGCCGATTATAGCCTATCACCAATTAATCAATATCAGCCAATGTGCAGCCGATGTATACTTTTCGCTGCACGACTCGGTTTTGCTCCGGTCTTGTGTGCAAGATAGAGGGAGTGCACGCATGCGTAACCCATCTGCTCTGTTCTGATGGTCTCCTATTTCCGGTCATTTCATGTTTAACCCTGTCCATATCTGTCCTCTAACCCTAAATGGTAGCACCCACAGCCTGTTCTGCCCCATCCTTTAAACTGCAGAATGAACAGGGTATTATGAAGTGTGTCTGTGATGTTGGTTCAGTGTGTGTGCATGTGTGTGTGTGTGACCATGAGTGTGAGCGGTGCAGATGTGTGTGAATGAACGGAGACGGAGTGGCGTTAAAGTATCATCTGTATTATAAATCCAGTTAACCAAGGAGTATGCTGCTAAAGGAACCACACCTGTCTGATACTAAGTGACCTCCTCAACAAACGTGGAATTTTGGAAGTTAAAGCTGAGTTCCCCTGAGTTCACCGATCACGTTCAGGAGACACCAACAGGAAAGGTTTAACAGGGGGTTATGAAATCATGCCACTCCAGTGTAATGTGCGCTATTTGATTAATTATTGACATATGTTCACATAATTACATTTTCTGGAGGGACTTTATTTACAGTGTTTTAACGTCTTGCATACTGTAGCGAACTGCACTGTTTGTGCTTTAAGGATGGTCTGTGCTGAGTCATGTGACTCAGTTATTTCCTGGTTCACTGGGTCATGTGACCGTGCACTACATGTTAAGCTGTAAATAGGTGTTAAAAGCAAGTTGCTGTTGTGTGTTTTGTGTCTGTATGTCTCATGTTATGTCTGTTGAGTTAAATGGGTGGAAGGGAGTATTCCCATGTGTTACACTTGAGCACCATGACTTAAACTTCTGTGTTGCAACAATACAGTCTGTGTTTGTTTGCACATGTGGCTATGTTAAAAAGGAGAGAAATCTGCCTTTACCTGACCATGTGAGTTGAAAAGCTCAACTCTCCACATAACCATAACATCATCCTCCATTGGTCGATATGACTATTGTGGTGTATATCCTGTGATTAACGGCGTTCTTATTACATAAATTGGCTGATATTTGATTGGACTGATATATTGGATATTGGCTTTTTGTGGCCCCCAAAATCTGCATTGATACCTGCCTCCAAATTTCCATATCGGTCAGGCTCGAGAGAACACATCGAGATCATTTACCTCCTACATTGCTGGACCTGTGATGTGACTATTGCGCACACGTATATTGGGATGACGATGCTCTAACGATATATTGCGCAGCTCTACATTACACTAAGGGTGTGCGATATGACGATATTGGATTGTGAACTATTAGAACGTATCAACGATCTGACAAAGCAGAGAGATTGTGGAATCGTCTGACAGTGGTTCTCTCCCGAGGGTGTGCGAGCGACATTGCTGTGGGGCGTTTGGAACGAGACAGCTCAGAGGGGGTGCGTCAGTGATGATTAAGGTCCGTCACATAATAGTATAATAGCGGCACACCCCCTACCCCGACCTGACCCGACCCACTGGTCCGTGCATCACTAAGGACGGGGGCTTTATCAACAGAACACACCACAGTGGGGCCGGTTCTAGTCAGGGGCAAGAGGGGGCAAAGCAAATGTTAAGAATTCTTCAAGTTAGAAATGTTTTTGTACTTTATTTTGAAGTGGGCATTTTATTTTGAAGCCTGTTAAGGCAGTTTTTTTCCTCACGTTCTCCACTAGACATCATAGTGTTGTGAAATGAATTTGTACATGTTACTTACCTCTTCACGCCTGGTGTATATTGCACCAACACCAGCATTTGTTTAAAATGTCAGTTTTTACTTGTTAGCATAATGGCTATTTAGCCTAATTTAAGCGAACTGAGTTGATTGTATGGCTGTTGGCATTCAGATTGCTTTCATTTAACATGTGTATGCTACATGATTAAGATTTAAAGCAGCATTCATGAATACTAAGTGACTGATTGTGATATAAATGTATTTTATCTACTGTGAAGTTTATTCTCTGTATTAAATTTACAACAGTACACAAGGATAAGTCGGTCTTTTATTTTTTGTTATATATTTTCAGAAACTGCTTTGTACCCAGAATGCATTGCTGAACCTAAACAGTTGTACAGTAAACATTATAAACTCTACTGATGTCTCGTGTGTTTTCTGACCAAAGCCCGTAGTCAATTAGGCAAAAAAATTAACATCAGAGGTCACAAATCCTCAATAACAAACATCCTACCCCCTTAAATAAAACTTCCCAAAGTATCGGTAGGTAGGAAAGAGCACAATGAGCTGGAGAACAGCGGGAGACTGAGGAGTTGGCAAACCGTCTACACTTTCACTTTCAAATTAGTCTCAAAGATCAATGTAAATAATCGTGATAAAATCAAGATTGTGATTTTATTTTGAAAAAATCCTGATATATTTTTGCCACATCACCCACCCCTACATTACACCATTGACTTTATCATGTAAAGATCAGTAATAAATGTGTGAGTTAAAGCTATTCCATGTGAAAGATGAAATGATGATGAAATTCTACATTGTCAGATATGAGGATGATCGTCTTGTAGTGTGAGATGTTGGTAGTACGTGACTCCCGCTACAGCTCTGAGTCTACTACAATCATCAGGAACACACCATGAAATGACAAAGGCCCTGCTCGCCTCCTGCCTCCATCATCATCACTCCCTTATCCATATGGTTGTGATAGCATTTATTATATAGTTGAATAGATGGTAGAGGTTTCTATCATTTGTACAGGTGCAGTAGTAGTATAATCTACCGTTAATACTTGTAGTATTTACAGTTAGGGACATTTGTTCTAGCTATTGGTAATCATACGAGCATCAGCTGATCTTTTTAACAGTTCAAGTTCAGTTTGCTGTGCAGTCTCTCTTTCTCTCTTCTTTTTTATCTTCCTCTTTTTAACCTCAACTGGTCAGGAGGATTCAGTTGGTGTCTGTAAATTGGCTTGTGGGTCTGGTTTCGACCAGCTGTATACGTAAAGGGTCATGAGATAAGTTTTGTTTTGATTTGGCGCTATATAAATAAAATTTGATTTGATGAAATTGAAAAAAAGTTGTCCTCCTAAGTGGTCTTCTTTTGGGTAGTCGTTCCCCCTGACTTTGGATTGTTACTGTACACATAAATTACTACTGTTGTGACAGTGTAACCAGTAGTTTAGTGTAATTTATAATTATAGTGGCACAGAAAGGAACGTGTGCTGATGACATTTAATTCTTGTTCTTTGAATTGAGTCACTAGATTTGTATCGTTGCATAGTCTGTATACATCTACCGCCTGAATTCATTACTTTGTCACATGACTGCTGAAATCACATAGAGCCATTGTATATTATGTAAATGCATGTTGGGTTTTCAAAGCCATAACAATGAATGAATTCACTCTGGTGCTGGAATGACAATGAGACCCAAACAGAGGTATGTAAACATTAATAGACAAAGTTTGTAAGATTAACAAAAGGACCCACTGGTCTTAGATCCAGCCATTCCCTCCTAATCCCACACTGTCAGGTCTTTGATCCTGATCCTCTGCCTTATGGCACCCCTGACTCACCTGGTGACCTTACCGTGACCCCTTCATACCCTTTGACCACAGTCTAATACATCTGTTTCATATCAATTGCTTGTCATACCTTGTTGACACATGGTGTACCCTCACCCATACTTGATTATTTGTATCTCATTTGTCTTTATAAGTTCAGTCCTGCTTTCTCCCCACCCTTACGCAGATGTCACCTCTTACAGAAGCTCAAGGTTAGTTCCTCTTTTGACCCACACTGGGTAGCTGTGGGGAGAAGTCACCATATTAAGTATATGTCATGAATAAACACACCACCCATGGCAAGTTATGGACCCCTTGGTGATTGATTGACAAGAAACCCCGTACGCTTTAACAGCTTCTTGTTGTGTGTTTAGCTATCCACGTTTAACCACATTATTGGTCAGAACACTTTCTGACTGTTGCAATAGCCCCTTTTACACAGAACTTCTGTTACTGGAATATTTTGCCTTTTTTCTGTGATGATGTCTGTGTAAATGCAGTGGTGACACCTCGGGAAGTTGTAATAGAGCTGTGATAAAGGTGGGATCATGATTCTGGAACGCTGTGTAAAAGGAACACCTCTCGTTCTGCAACCAAGATGTGATATTTTGATGACAGCGACCCCTGGTGCAGGAAAGATGGGCACTAAGCTGGGCATGGAAGCCTGTGGCGCCTGCTGTCTCTCCTGCCCTGCCGGGGATGTGTGTGTGTGTGTGTTTAAAAATGAGCGCTGATCACTGCCCCTTTGATTCCAGAATGGCGGTCCGCTGTGTAAAAGTCCATTGTCTCACCTCGGTAACGCCTTTGACTTGGCTGTGGAAATTGGTCAATGGTGGAAAAAAAAAAAAAAAGGTGGGATCACTATTTCGCCTTTTTATTTTTTTCATAGATGTCTGTGTAATGAAACTAATTAATTATAAGTCGGGGTAGAAGGGGTTTGATATCTGTAGCGTAGACGGTTCTGGTGTGATGGACAGGGACAAGTCCAAAAGGCAGATGTTTTGCTGTATTGTCCTTCCAGAGTTTAGTGGAGCCGGTTTCTCATTATTTACAGCATAACCAGGTCTTCAGTAATGAGCTAATTGTTTTGGCCTCTGAATCAATGCGGGAACAAATTCTGTCTGCCTCTTGATTATGAAGGCTGCAGTCTTGACGAGGAGCAGTCAGTGATGCATGCTTATCAGCCATGTGTGCATGCTCTAAACATTACATTATGGCAGCCTCATCACTTCTTGACTTGCAGCTTCCTGGAGACTGCCCTTATTTAAATGACTCTGTAGGCCTTACACCATAGTTTTCTAATCTTTATTAAATGACTGTTGTGCCGAGTAAGCTGAGGTCTGTGAAGCATGCAGTCATGAAACAAATCAGCTTGCAAAGGTAGAGCTTTATTGACGCGTCACAACTTCAAGCTAGGTGACAGCTTTGGCAACAGACAAGTGGAAAACTTGATTACTTTTGTAGGGAAATGTACGTCAGAAGGAAATTTAAAAGAGGCTATGTAATGTCTCACAAGAAAAAACAAGTTTAAACATTTTGGAAAATAATGCAGTTTGTTTTGCAATTTTTTCCCCCTGTTTCAAGTAAAAAGAACCATGGCAGATGAAACACCTTTTTAAAAATAGCATCCCACAAAACAAACAAAAAACAAGAAGAGGGAGGGCCAGCTCTGTAGTGGGCACAGAGCTGGACTCACTGGTTACAGTGGTAGAGGAGGACCTGGAGAAACTCCACTGAACTGAATAACACCCAACATCCTCTGCATAGAACATTCACAAAACAAAAAACAGAGGAGTGTGTTCAGTGAAGGGCTCCTGTCCCTGTGGAGCCACACAGACTCAAACCCCTGACCATAAGACTGGACAACACTGCCCAGTGTAAAAATGACTCGAATAACAGATAGACCTCTCTCTTCAAGGAGCGGGATGTGTGGGGGGGTATATTTAATTTTATTTTATTTGATTTACTTTGATTTTTATTTAATTATAATTTTTCATTTAGTTTCTTTTATTTTATTTATTGTAGCAGTATCTGACCTTGATGTTTTTTAGTCTTTTTGTGTGTGT
>JAPTGZ010000002.1:23862513-23880328 GCA_029814645.1 Fowleria isostigma
GTATATGTATGTATATATATATATATGTATATATATGTATGTATATATATGTAGATGTATGTATATATATATATATGTATGTGTGTGTGTGTGTGTATATATATATATATATGTATGCATATATATATATGTATGTATATATATGTATATGTATGTATATATGTATATGTATATACGTATATGTATGTATATATACATATATGTGTGTGTGCGTGTGCATATGTTCCATATTTTAGATAAAGTTTTCTGTAAAAGTAAAGCGGCACATTACAAACATTTTTATAAACCTCAATCTTCCCCATGGTCAACACAAAGAAAAAAAAGAAGAAATATTCTTTTAGTAACCAGTTGTTTTCACATTCTCCAGGACATTAACTCTGATCTACTTTCAAACATAGTTGGTGATGTTAATACACCGCAACACTGGAGTTCATCTGCCATAAAAACCTGTAAAGTCTGTTCTGGGCTAAAGCATGTCGCAGCGTGGCGGACCGTGTACATGAACAAAAACACAGTGATCTTTACTTTCATGTGATTATACACTAATTAAGACAGAATTGTGAATACGATATCCATTTCCTGCATTAAAGTACTTTGAAATCCCACTAAATCTAACACTGGGCCTTGAATTAAGTCACGTCTATTTTTGTTTACCAAGTCTGAGCGTAAATAAATGCAATTTTTTAATTCATCTGTCCTCGTGTTCAGTGTCCATAAATGGTTCTTAGTAGTTGTGCAACTCTACTAAACTGTACAAGTGGCATAGAAGGAACTAAAAGACAATCACATCAGTTAAAAGTAAATCTTAAATGGTATCTCAATCAATGAAAATATCATTATGGTGACAGCCTTAATTAGGAATATTCTATTCCATTATTTTGCAATGAGATTCCCCCCCCAAATTGTACATATTGACCTTTTTTTTAAACAATGATTGTCTTGGCTGATGTGTTTCAGCTCAGAGGTTTCAGAAATTAATTTGAAATGATTATAATATAACTCCTTGGTTGTTTCGATGTTATTATGCAGCGCATTCAGCAATGGCTCAGGGTTTGTTGTTATGAATGCTATGAACACCGTGTGGGAGATGTGAAATGGAGCTTTAACTGTGAGATTCTGACCTAAAATGACTTGTGTGCATGCGTGGATCTCATGACTATGTGCCTCATGTTCTCCCCCTCCCTCTCATCTGTGATGGTTAAAACATCAAAACGGCCCTCTGTCTTTCTTTAGCCTAAAGCTACTGTTTAATGGCTGAAGTAGACTTCATCAGCATTTAGCTTCTCTCTCTCTCTCTCTCTCTCTTTCTCTCTTTCTCTCTCGCTCTCTCTCACTCACTCTCTCCCTCGGACTAGTGAGAGTGTTTGACGAGGATGTCACAGAAATTGCTTTTTAATAAGCCTTCTTCTTTTAACTGTGCCACTGAAAGATAATTAAATTGCTGCTAGAAAGGACAGTATTCTTTTGTAATTTAAATTAAGTTTTTTTTTTTTTTTCTAGCTTGGTCTCATCGTTTTTTTTCATGAGCACTCTTGCTTTTTTCCTTGCTCCTTCAGTTCATCCCCATATCACATTTCCCTTCCCGACTCTGTCTTTTCTGTCCAACACCCCCTCCTCCCCCTCCCTAAGGCTTTGTCCATAATGAAAGGCCTGATATCTGAAAATTTACTACCACTGCTTTTTTAGTCTGTCTCTCTTTCACTTTCTCTCTTCTCTCCCTTGATGAAGAACACTCGGAAAGTAAAGGAAAATGCAAGAAGTTAATTGCATCTCATGAGCAGAAGAGAGAGAGAGAGAGAGTGAGCAACACTAAGACAAAGAGGAGAATATAGAATGAACACCTGTGTGAAGAAAGACAGAAGAGGGGAAAGGAAAGAGTGGCACCCTGTGTTTCCATGTATTTCTGTGTGAAGCTCAGGTTCCTTTGTGGTGGAGACAGTGTGTAAAGATTAGAGAAAATGACTTGATGTTTCCTCATCTCCTTTTGCTCTTTGTGCCTTCTTTCCTCCTTTACTCCCCTCCCCACCTTATTCATGTCTTTCCTATTACAAACCCGCTGTTTTTTTGGTTGTTTTTTTTTGTTCTGTTTGCGTGTTTATCTGTTCATCACATTGTTTGCCAGCTGCAATGATGTACATTTTTTTGCAAAATGTTGTTGTAAAACTCAAATGGAGTTCCCCTCTTCCTGTCTGCGTTTGTCTCTCATAGATTGGACCCGAGGACCTCTCGGAGAACAGTTTCTGGACAAAGGCAAAAGAGGACCAATTTGAAAACAATGAGCTCTTTGCCAAACTTACCTTGACATTCTCCTCCCAAACAAAGAGTGAGTGTCGCCTCTGTGTGTTTTTACTCTTCAATGTCATTGTATTGTGTTTCTCAATAATGTTTCTGTTTTTCACCACTCTGCATCCTCGACCCCGTTCCTGACTCCATGTCTTTTTTCAATCAATGTGCCTCGCTTCCATCAGCCACTAAAGGTAAGAATTTAACACACACCCGCATCAGTAGGTTTTTACCATACCTCCTCTCCAACCTTTTTCACTTCTCTTTCTCTGCTTGAAGGACACACTGCACATTTACATTATTCAGCAACACTGTGTAAAAGCGGCATCTAATACGAGTCCATGAATGAACCACCCACACCCGTGTGTCTTCTGAATGTGCCCGTGACTTGTTGTGCAGAGACAGAGTGCTCACTAGCAGATGAGATGAATGGGGACTTGGGGACAGTGGGAGAGATGGACAAAGGGAGGAGAGTTGAGGGAGGGATAAGGAGAAGGTCACTGATGTCCTTTGACTAGCCACCTGCTGTCCTGGCACAAAGCGCTGACACACGAGCGTATACTCGCACAACCACACCTGTCCACTCCTATCACCTTGTCCCAGTGTCACTGAGCCTTCTGCTCTGGCTTCTCCATATTCATATCATAAACAGGAAGCCACGGACAGACAGCGTGTGTGGGTGTATATAATTCCACCTGACCTTCAGATAGAGTCTTGGTACACATACACACAGACTCTTGCACTTGTCATATACATAAACAAAAGTGTGTGTGCACTTATGGCTGATGCTAGCTGTTTATGCCAGTTAAATGTCAGTGTTGGCAGCTGTCCTATCTGCATTCACCTGTATGGCAGGTCCTAACGTATGCCTGTCACTTCTTAATTTGACCTCCCTCAGCTCTTGGCCCATGCACCCATGCCTCCCCTTTTTATTGGCCAAGACAGGCGCCTGTTCCAGTTGATGTCTAATAACCTTTTCTCAGAGCTGACTATAAAGACACCATGGCCTTTTCATACTTGCACACCTGTCTGTATATCTGCCTTTTGTGTGCTGTGCATCCGCGTGGGAGTGAGAGAGAAGTGAAAGACTAGATCCACTGTTTGTTTCATTGTATAGTCATTGGAATAAGGCCTCCGTGGGTCTTTAGAAAGTCTTCAAAAGTAAAAATAACAAACAAGCAGTTATCTGAATCATAGGCAATAAGATATTTTAATACTTTGTAACATTTTTGCATTAACACCAGTCTCCGCTTGACATTTGTTTTTGAAAGAAAAAACAAAGCAGTTATGGAATCTGTAAAGGGTAATGCAAACTGTGCATTCTGATGGAGCATAGTGTGGCATAACATGGCGTTGGGAATACCATGGTGTTTCCTCTTATTTAATTTAATACTCATTTAATACTTGTACAAGAAGTAGAAAATTGTAATTTAATTCATTTAATTAAGTAATTTTTTTGTTATGCGCAAGTCTGAAGTGCAGTTTGATATTCACTGTTTGATTGAAACCTGTTGAAAATAATTAATTTGGGGTCTACTACACCATGTACAAAAAACATATGTTATAGGAGCTTTGGGTATGAAGACATAAGTCGGAAGGAATGTCTGCATAAAACTGCAGTAAAAGGCCACAGGCAAACATCTACCATCACCTAAAATTGTTTTGCATTCACATAGAGACTCCTTATGTCCTTGTGTTGTTTTTTTTTTTTTTTAACCAGTACAAATGTCAAGTTAGTCTTAAATTGCATTTATATTGTTTTTAAAAAGGTCTTAAAAGTCTAACTTGTGGAAACCTTCAGAAACCTTGTAGAAAGAGGGAATGTTTTTTGATAAAGACTATATATATTTGTTATAATGTGTTGTTTAATCCACATTTCTTCTGTGTTGCGTATACATGAGAGTCTGTACCCACACATGCACATATGACCCAATAAGCCACCAGCTCTGGTCATGCAGATTGACCCTTTATACCTCATCCCACCCTCTCTTATTTAAACACACTGCCCAAGGCCTGATGCATTCCTACTGACCTCTCTATCCTTCTTGTAATACCTCACCACTGGGATCTAGGCTTTACTTTGGCTCATCCTGCTGTTCCTCTTCGTGCTGCTCTTGTGCCTCCCATTCCTCGTTACCCAGCAAAAGCACATCGACACCGCATCGAGCCACCACTGAACCTCCCTGACCCTTCCTCCTCCTCTCCATCAGCTGCCCAGCAGCTCGGCTGGGGCTGAGTGCACACACGCCCACACAAAAAAAACAAATGTGCAGTGGGTTAGTGTGCCCACGGCAGGGTCAGGGGTGTTGACCTCTGAGGCTCAGTGGAAGAGGAGAGAGCTGATGGTGAGAGACACACCCTCTAGCTGACTGCAAATGGCTCTCACGATCATAATTCAACACTTCGGCTCAAATACATGCATAGTGTCTGCATACAGTATGTGCATGCGGTTAACATCCACATTATCCACTTAAATGTATGTGGCTCTGTCACATCTAGAATCTATTCTGGAGCTTGTCTGAGAAATTCCAAACAATTAACAGTTTAAATAATTCTTGTTTATAGTTCTTCTCGGTTCAACTGGACTGGTTTAGCTCTTTTGGAAATAGTTTATCCCTCGTCCAAGAGACTTCTTCAGTTCTGATAACTGGTGGGGGAAACATAAACCTGCAAGAGGAGTGGCCTGGGTGGGTGTTGATCCCAACTTAAGTGTTAGTCGTAAGGGGGGGGTGTCCCCGGGGTAGGGTCATTAGCGGTTGGTTTCAGGGTCCAGGTGTGGAGGGTTGTTAGTTGAAAATCGTTTGGGAATCTTATTTAAAATGGTGTTCTTTTTCTAACTTCGCTTGGTGTTTCACTGTAGGAACCACCTTAGGCATGACCAACTACAGAAGCTCCAATGACAGACTGGTCGAGCGCCGCCCACTCTCATTACCACGGTTGACCACTCCCTCATAAATCATTCTTTCTTCCATGAGAAACTATTTTGCTCCCTCAATGTGTTCCAGACTCTTGGCTAGTTGCTTAACAGTTCCTAAGGCATCCTGTCAAGGAGTAGGTTGTTAAACACAGTTTTCACTCTAGCTTGGATTGCACTGAGTAAGTACTTCATGTGAAGTCTCAGATTAACGCGTCAGGGCAAGTTTGAATTGTATCAGTTTGGGTAACATTAGGTTGTTTTCCGGTTATCACCCTGAGCTTCGCTAACGTGATAATGCAAACTCATAACATTGTTACTTGCTAGGTTACAGCCACGCGGTTGGCTTGAGCGTGGACAGGAGCTAACATGTCATGATGAGCTGAGTCTACTATTTATCATGGCCTTATCCCCCTTTCCATAGCATGTCTATGGCCGCTACTCCCACCAAGTGGTCGTAGCCAAAGGCTAAGGAGGCTGCATTCTGCCCATGTCCCGCATCATGTGGTGTGACCACATTGGGCAGGAACCCTTACCCAATGTGCATAGTGTGCATGGCACTAAACATGCTCAGGCTTTGCTAGTTGACCCGCTATCCTGTTCTCACTGCACTTCAATGCTGGAGAAAATTTTGGAAAGGAGGCTGAGAGTAGCTGTAGCCAACAGTCAGGAGCCCTGTCTGGTTGCTGCAACTCCCAAGGATGAAATCCATCAGGCAAAAGCTCTGTTGAGCTGGGCGGAGATGATGGACTCAGAATCCCCAATTATGCCCCTGCTGTTCGAGGTTTTTGATCAAGGGCTAGTGGGAGATAAGGACGCAGAGTGTCATGGAACTTTGACCTCCTCAACATGGGTATATAGAGGAAGAAGAGGATAATGACTCACCTTTCCACCCCAGCAGTCCAGACCATCAAGCATTACTGAGGTTGTTCCACCCATGGACAGGGATTTGTACAAAGTCTGCAAAAGGGCTGCAGCCAAGCTGGAAGTCCCCTGGCCAGCAAGCCAGAGCGCTGAGGGGATGGAGCAGGACCTGATTGATGGCAAGAGGTTCCTGCCAGCTCACTCTCCACCCAAACCGCTTCTTTCAGCAGTGTTTGCTTGTATGAAAGAAAAGGGTCTGTTCTGGCCCAGCACTTTCAAGAGCAAGCTGCCAACCACTGTTGGCTATTCCAAGCTGGAGGTCCAGGGGATGAGTGAGCTGGGGCTGACCGAACCCCCAGCTGTGGAGCCTTCAATGGCTCATCACCCCCACTTCAATCGTCAATCAGTCTCAGCATATTTGAGCATTTCTCTACCCAGTAAGTCAGATCACCTCACCGCATCCATTTTTACCAGAGAATGTACAAGTACACTATGCGGTGTTAACATTGCTGTCCTTGAAGGAGTGTCCTTTTTCTTCCAAGTCAAGATGGACTGCAGGGTCTTGGCATGGAGGCTCTCCTGTGTTGAGCCATGCATTTTTATGGAGGGGTTGTTTGATGTCTTCTTTTGTATAAGTCTGTACATTCCTCACTGCACTGAACAGTATAGACCACTTGTTTTGCCTCTCTCTAGGTAGTTTGTCTTTGGGGTGTACCAGTGCCTGTCTCAGGGTGTTGGTGGGTTTCAAATATACCAGTATATCGTCCTGGTTGAAAATCCTTCATAGTTTTTTAGACTTCCGCTTTGTATGGAATGGTGATGACTTTTTCTTTTTCTGACTTTTCATCTGTGGTGTTGGTAGGTTTTTGTTTCCTTGGTTTGGCCCAGGAAGGCCCAGTTAGGGTAAGCACATGCCTTCAGTGCTTCCGTAACCTGCTGTTCTTCTTTCTTCTTCCCTTCAGCCTCTGTAGGAATGTCTTTTTGCCAATTGTTGAGGGTAATGATGACTCCCAGTTTGTGTTTCAGTGGATGTTGAGAATCAAAAAGAAGATACTGGTCTGTGTGAGTTATTTCCTGTAAATGTTTGTGGTTAATCCTCTGTCATTGATGATGTGTATGTTGTTGTCCAGAAAGGGCAGCCTGTTCTTTAGGACATCTTCTAGCGTGAACTTGATATTCTAGTCCACTGAGGTGATGTGGGTGGTACAGATATCCAGGTCTCCTTCCCTTATCTTGACCCAGGTGTTGTCCACATATCTAAACCAGTGAATGGGAGCTGATCCTTTGTATTTACTCAGAGCCCCATGTTCCACTTCTTCTATGTATATGTTGGCTACAATGGAGGACACTGGGGAGCCCATGGTGCAGCCTTGCTTCTGTTTGCAGAAGTCTCCATTGTACTGAAAGTATGTAGAACTCAGGTAGAGCTCCAGCATCAAGGATATTTGCTCTGGATTAAGGTTGGTTGTGTTGGTGAGTGTGTGGTCCTGTAGAAGTTGTCTTTTCACGCCTGAACTGCTTCCTTGGTGGAAATGCAGTTGAAAAGTGAGCCAACATTATAAGAAATCATGGTTTCATCTGGTTCCATAGATAACTATGGAACTAGATGAAACTATGGACTTTTACAAAACAAATGTTTGATTTTATTCTGGCCTTCTGTACCTCAGGACTTTTTCATCTTTCTTGGCTTGACTACTACTTGCCTTGCAACCAACTGTAGCAGGCAAGGCCATATGTTCAGCACAATACTGTGCTGCAGAATGTTTTTTGTGGAATCACAAAACTAACCTGGCAACATGGGTAATGAGAATTATACATCTTGAGTCAATAAATAGTGTTTGGTTGTGCTTATTGAGTATGCACACTGAAGGTTCTCAGATCGTGCACCAAGTCTAGGAGCTTCACTTTTAAGATTTGCCTGCAGGCTACATTCTTCTTACATTTCTGTGGTCCGTTCAATAACATTGTGTCCTAAATAAGACATTCTTTTCTTGCCTTAATACCATTTTTAAAACTAGAAGAGTAGATTTTAGTCATGATCACTGAAATACAAGCAACACTGCTTCCCTCACGTTAATCTGTGAGTTGTTAATTTTCCTTAGTTTATGTTGTCTGTAGTCCTTATTTTTCATGACATTTTTTGCTCCATTATGGTTGTCTGAGTTCAAAGCCTCATAATCTGCTCTAATATGAGTGTGTGCTATTGTGAACAGGCTAGTTGTTTAAAGGAGAAGAACAGAATCCCAAACAGATAAAAAATTAATCAAATATCTGAACAGTGCAGAAGAGTTGTGATCAGGCCAAAGCCTTACACTGTTCATTTAAAATATGTATCCTGACCTGTGGTTTTCTAACTTTTGCAGGCTGTTTGATAGTATGTGCCGTTTGAAGTCAGTAGCTCAGATAGCCCAATTAGCCAAAGAATGAGAGTCAGCAAGAGATTGAAGAAGGAGTAGGAGGTGGGAATAAAAAGTGAGCAGAGGGAAAGGCTGGGCTAGGGGGAGCGGTAGTGATTAATTTGATTCGGGTTAGAAAAGAAGAGAAAAGGGCCAGGAGCATATATGATTATTAATCCTCATAATGGGAGGATCATTTTTATATCCTAATTCTCCTGCCTATACAGCCTCCTTTCCTCTGTCTCATTCTCTAGCTGTATTTTTGTAGTCCATTGTAGTGTAGTGACCTCATTCCTGGTTTTGGGTAGTGATCTGCCACCCCAAGGAGTCACTTAAGGGGGAGTGCTATCCACTGTGTATAGTGTGTATTGTGCGCATCTTCCTGAATCACAATTGCTTTCTAAACAAAACAAGCAGGTTTATTGCAGATGATGATACATGTTTGCCAGTGCATGGGTGTCTGTATGGTCGCGCATGCACTGAAAAGAGGTGGGTGGGAGAGCTCAGCCACATTTACAAACCAATTATATTAAGCCTTTTGATCTCCCTGTGTTCTGAAGAAATCAATTTCCTTCTCTGTAGGTGTGTGTGTGTATGTGTGTATACTTGTGTTTCAGTTTCCTCTTAGGTTTATTCCATTCACTGTTCACCTTAATGAGCCTCCAATTTGCAAGAAAGTGCCTGCTGTGTGTGGGTGTGTGCATGTGCATTCCTACTGAGAGCTTCTTTAGGATAGCAGACAAATCAGTTAAACAGATGAGACATGTAATATACAGCATGAGCAACAAAATATCATCAGACGCACAGACATACAAGTAAGCGTTGATGATAAGGTCACGCATTTTCTGCATAATGAAGTTCACAACATTTAGCAACTTGTTTTTATGACAGTAGTTCCAGGTCGTTGTTGGTCATGGAATGCACTCCCTTCAAGGAAAATAAAAAATTCTGTGTAATAGCTCATGGTCATGTTTTACTTGCGCCATATTTGGCAGCACTGATGAATGACTTGCAAGGTTTTTGTTGAAAATGGCTATAGGTGAGAAAGAGGGAGCCTCTGCTATTCATTACACAGGTTAGATCTCCCCCTTCTCGCCTTTATCTGTCTCCTGTTTTTAGATCCAACTTTCTAAATCCCCACTGCAACCCTCTTCTAGTGACATTACACTATTCCACTCCGTCACGGCTAAGAAACTGATGTGGGTTTGGATGGTGTGTTTGATTGCGCATAATTAGGGAGAGTTTTTGATAACAGTTTATGGGGTTGTATAGACTCAGAGCTGCAGTCTCCTGAGACTCTTTAAAACATGTACAATTAAAGCACTTAGAGGACTAAATGAGGAATGGGCACACTTTATTAAGCTGTAAGAGTGTTTGTGCGTGCTCGAGAGATTGCTCTAAATTAGTTTTGGCTTTGAATAGCTTGTGTGTAATATGTTTTAAGTTCTCTGTGAATGTGTCTGTGTATGTTTGCTCTTCTGGAGTCTACAGTAGCAGGTCTTGTTAATAAATCATACACTGTTCAGGCCGGGGCCTCAGAACGAGAAGCAGGTTAATGCAAGGGTCACTAATGCTGTAGCGCGAGCTGCAAAAAATATCACACTATTCTTTTCATTCTATTCTTGCTTCCATTCCATTTCTGGCTTCAGCCATTCTTCCGTGTGCATCTCTTATCCAAATTAGCACAAGACAGGGAAGATTGTGCACAGCCTTCTCGTGGTAACCGATACATTTGCATAGCACCTATCGTATATGTATATATAAATTACTTTTTTTTAATGCTGGTAGAGTCTGTAAATAACAGATTTGATGTTTATAGGTTGTGTTGTGTGTTTACACCTAAGTGTTTATATTTTGTAATATTTTAGTTTAAATCCTGACTATGCCTTTTAAGCCATCAATAGTAGCAGAGTGGGTACATTAGGTTGGCTTTTCTGGCTCTCTAAGCCTCCATGTGTATTCTTATGCAATAGAAAGCATTCCCTCATTCACCACCTCTTTATGGTTGTAGAACAGCCGCAAAACGCCGCTCATTCATCAGGCCTTATCAGGTTCAAACACATCTGTGTGTGCTCACATTGGCTCTTACTGCCAACTGCGGTAGCTCACTCACATGCACAACAAACAGCCAACAGAAACATATATTTAAGTGTAAGAATGCTCTCTCGCACACACATACACACACAGACACGCTTTTGTCCCACTCATTCTCTTCGTTCCATTCCTCCCTCGTTACATCTCTCTCTTCTCTCTGTTTTACATGCAAATGAGCTAAGTGTACTCATGCCGGAGTATTACCGCTGTGTGTGCCTAATCTCCTTGCAGCCTTTTCTCTTTCCTGGAGATTATCCTGTTTTTAAACGGAATAGGCCGTCTTCGCTTCACTCAGTTCAGCTCCCAGCCAGCCGGTCGGTCAGCCAGCCAGCCACCGTTCCAATATCTCATACCTACACCATTACCATTTAAATGGTCCCAGTGATATGACAGCTGAGTAGGGCCAGAGAACAGCTATGTGTGTGTATGTGTGTGTTTATGCATGTTTGTATTCTTAGCAAGTATATATGTTTAATTGAGGTGTTCGCTGATAAGCTCAAAAGCTTGTTACACATGCAAAGTGTCTTTAGTGTTGGTGATTCTGTGTCTTTTAACCAAGCCAAGAGGGAAAAAAAGATGAACAGAGATGGAAGGATGTGGGGATAAAGGGATATATGTATGAACACCTACACTCTTTCCTCCCACACTCTTTCCTGTTTCGTTTCTCTTGGTCACAGCCACAGAGACTTTTTTTCTTTTTCCACTCCCCCTCTGTCTTTTTCATATGTACGCTTTGTCTGTGTTCTATGTATGTACATGTGCGAGTGCCTGTGTCTCTGAAATGCTTGTGAAGGTGGAGGTGCCTTCCTCTGATATTGATGGGTTGGGGAGATAGGGCAGTCATACTAAGGGCTTATCTATGATTAGAAAGCATGTTGATAATGCTTTCTATAGGGGGTTGGAGAGAGGACAAGAGTCAAAGAGTGAAGTAGATTGACTGGGGCAGTTTGGTATACCGCACTTGCAAAAAACTTTCTTTTTTTTTTTTCTCCAATAGTAGCTACCTATCCCTGAGGGTAGTGACACGCAAAAACATACTCTAACGCACACACAAGACATAGCCCACTTTGATGTCACTGATAGCATACATAAAAAATGGAGCACTAAAGAGCAACAACTTCAAAGATGGAGTTGACGAGATAGGATCGTTAACCCCCATCTCCCTTCTGTCTTTCCCTCTTCCTCTACTCTCTCCTGATTTCCTTCTCTTATCTCTTCCTGATAAAGGGGTTCTTATGAAAAGAAACAATGAACGAGAGATGGAACCAGAAAAAAATGATGGAAGACTGGTAGAGTGCGTAGATAAAGTAAACTGTAAAATGAGAAAAAGCAAGATAGATGGAGCTGAAAGAGACATTTGAAAGTGTCCTTTAAAGCCCAATGCTTCTATCTCATTCGAATTGCTGAACAGTAGCCTTAAGCTGCTACTGATGGGGTGCTGGCTAGCAAGTGAGTTATTAGGGTGCTATTAGACTATCTTTCCCATTATGCCAGTGGCTCAGGCTATGTGTTCAGGGCTTGCACACAGTTGCACATATTAAAGCTATTAATTTCCCCCAAACTTTGTACACAGTTGTACCAACTTTGTTTGGGTACAGTCGTGTATATATCTACATTGTGTGCAATTGTGTGAGTGTAAATGTATCTCAGTGAAGTGTGTTCATAGTGTAATGCACAGTTTTTATTTCTGCTAATGTAACACAGCCCCAGTTCCTTGCTGGGGAGGCAATGTGTAATATGGATAACCCAGTGACATTTACACCAGACACCGATGGTATTTGCAAGGCTTGGTAGACCAGACCATGCTCCACTTTCTGACCTTAATCTGCTACCAGTAACACTAATGCTGTGTGCACTGAAATTTGTGTTCACGTGTCACGAATGTGCGGGGGGGACAAGAAGTTGAATAGTTTATATGACTACAGTTTGGCTGTGTGCATGTGCTCCTTGGTCAGTTACAGTTGTCTTTGTGCCTGTAGCCGTATGTGTTTTTGCATGCTGAAGCTCTTGCTCCATTTCTCAGTATCTGCATGTGTCGTGTTCTGCGAGACGTGGGTTTTGCTTCACCCTGCAGGCACCTTAATTTTTCACCATGCTGTGTGCTACACTACACTACACTGCACCGCATGAAAGTGTACGTCTACTCCCTCTCCCACTCCCCCCCCATTCATCTCCCTCCCCCCAGTCCTCGTACTCCACCACTACAACCACCACCCACCGCTCGCCACACGCGCGCCTAATCAAAGCAAGGGGCTCTCTAGATTAGCACTTGTGAAAACTCCCTAAAGACATTCCTTCATTTTGACCATTTTCAGGTACTCTTTCCTTCTCCTCTCCACCTCCTCCCTTCAAGCTTTGAATTTTTAACCCCCCCACTGAATAAGAGATGTGGCCGCCCTCATGGGGGAAAGGAAAGTTGGAGGGAGGGCAAGGAATGAAGGAAGGGAGAAGGCGGGGGAGGCAGAAGGGAAAAGGTTGTCCCTAAACACGCTTTCACATTTATTCCCTAAAAACTCCACTCTGTACGCTCAATAATGCATGACCATCCCTCACTTCTCCACCCCCACCCTCATCCCACTCTTTCTTCATCTCCTCCTTTGCGTCGGTTCCCCAAGTGCTCATCACTCTACCCAGCAGATTAACTGCAGGGTGAAACTGAAACTGGCAAAGCAGGGTGATGGTAGCAGGGCATCAGGGACTAGCAGTAAAAGAAGGAGAGGCAGAGAGGAAGATAGCAGATGAGTAATTTGTCATCTTCTGAATAGAGTTACGCCTTTAAGTATTGATCCTAGTGATTGGGTGTCTTGAGTTGTACAACTTCAAAGGGGGGCTGCACGGCTTGACTGGCCAGAAAAGTCGAGCCCAGTTTAAGTAAAAGTCTACAAAAATTCCATCTTGACTTGAACGGTATCTTTACAGAAACTAAAGTGATGTTTGTCAGCAAATTGTGAGACAAAACCAGCTATGCCTAGCCCCATATCGTTCAGTTTATTTGGGGCATCGCTGTAAAATGACAAGTATGCTCTTGATGTGCGGCGATAGCTCAATAGTTAAAAGTCAGAACAGTGACAGTTAACTAGAGATATGGATAAATTATACAACCATAACAAGCAGTAGTAGATGAGACTCGGAATATCTAACGCTAAGGAGAGACGAGGTTTGCATGTTTAGTGTGTTTGTCTTTTTTGGTCCGTATCTATTGCATGTAGAAATACTTTGTCTACCAGAGCTGTTACACTGTAGATATAAATCCAACACAGAGCCTTTCAGGACTTGTTGTGAATGCACATGGCATCAGAGGCAGCTCTTTTCTGTTTGGGTGAATGGAGCGCATTGCCTGAGATTTCTTAAGATCTCTCAGAGAATGATTTTTTTTTTTAAAAGTCTGATCTGGAAAGTTTTTATAAAAACCCAGAGAGTTTGTGCTTTCCAAGTTTCATGTTGATTTGTGCTCTGAAGTATTTCCTTTCCAGTTGTTTTCTTCATTTCTTGCCTGAAAGGAGATGGTTTAATACCGCAAGAGCAACAGACCACATTACATATAATACTAATAAAAATACAATGGGTGGCAGACCTTGAAAACTAATCTTAAATCATTAATGTTATGCATTTTCCACACAAGGACGTTTTTTTAAGTAATATGAATTTCAATAAAAATGCAAAACAGTGTTATTGACAGTCACATTTTGGGGATATTCAGGGCTGTACAGTGAACTACAAACATTCCACTTTCTATTTATTCCGCACTTGAAAGAAATGTGTGCAGCACTTGATGGAGCGCTGCAGTTTATGAGGGAAAGTTAAAGTTACTAAGCATGGTATTTTGTTGGCTCACAGGGTAGTTGGCTAACCCATTCTAGATAAAAGCGTGCCACCACATTGACAAAGAGCGGGTTGAATGATAAGTGTGCTACTTGGTGGATTCGATTGAAGGAAACAAACATGAAAGCAGCTGGATTGTTTACCTGAATTCTTTTTCCAGTTCAGTGGTGGGTAAGGGTAACATTATCACATCTGTTCTGCGAGTCTCCAATAAGAACAAGACTGTATTTTTATCTCAACAGAATTAATATGTATATTTTATCTTCGTTCTCCTTTCTGTTGATTTGTTAAAATGTTTGGAAATTAAATTTTAGATTCCCATATACAGAAGCAAAAAACAAAGTCAGAACAATTTTTTTTCTATAGTTACAGATGGATGGAGACTAACCTTGGTTCAGTAGACGAAAAGACAGATGGATTATTGAGGGTAGTGTGAAGGAGAGAGTTACAGAATAAATGAGGCTCAGAGAAGGACAAATGGAGGCAGTACAGATCGGCGTACAATTGAAGAGAGCAGTGAGCGAGGGAATGAAGGAATGACAAATGATCAAAAGGTGAAGAGATATGAGGCAACGAGAATGATTGAAGTGAGGGAAAATTCTCAGGAAACTTGAGTTAAGTTAATGCTGAAACTATGTGAGTAGGTAAAGGTGTAAAATGAATACGGATCGACCGATAGGAATTTTTTTTAGGGCCAATACTGATTTTCTTTTTTCATCAGCCTTAGCCGATGACCGACACGGGCTGCCAATTTTCTTGAGCCGATATTTGGAGGCACTACTGCTTTTGCTCCTTTAATTTAATCATAAAAATGACAGAGTGATAACAAATCTTACAAGTCTTAAGGTGAGGCAGAGCAAGTAATGTTGCATACAGTCACATTTAACAGCTTGATTTTTGTTGAACTTTATCAAACATTCATTCAAATAAAAACAAACCAAAAAAAGTTCAGTGGTCTTAATTCTTCAATTGCAGTATTAAACACAGTAGTAATGAGCGAGAAGCTTAATATAGTACACACTGTACTAGACTTAATAATAGTGGATACCGGTCTATGACCATCGGAGCTGAGGGGGGAGATGGAAAGGTCTGTGATTGTCAGTGCGTGTGCGTTTGTGTGTGTGTGTGTGTGTTGGGGGGATAAAGTTTGATATATATATATCAGCCAATGTATCAGTCAGTCATTAAAAATGAGAGCACAAGAGACAGTCCAGGTGTTCAGTTAGCAATGTACTTGTTCTTCTATCTTATAGATGACTACTTTGTTCATAAAACAACACTTTTACCCAAAATTGAAGCTTAGTTGACCAACATTTCTGTCCTCTGTCTCTTTTTCTCCTGTCCCTATATATGGAGGACAGAGTATTTTTGCTTTCAAGTCTTTGTTGGCATGGATGTTTCTGTGCGTTCCCTCTCTGAGTGGTGAACTACATTTAAACAAGTATTTTAATGCCCCTCTCTTCTGACAGTGTTGTCTCTTCACTGAATCTCCCCACTTCCCAACCCTCTCTGCTCTCTAAATAGGTTATTTAGGGATTGGTACTTAACTGTACACAGTTAGCGGTCAGTCAGCACACACCACAAGCACACTACGCCACTGGGTCTCCTTAGAGATTGTCTGGTTAATACTGCATAGCACTTAGAGGCATCAACAAGCCCCGTGGTGCTCCACTGAAGCGTAGAACGCATGAAAGCATGCTAATTCTGCCCAACTCACTCCATCTATTCCTTTGTGCCCCCCCCCCAATATCCATCACTACTTCCTTTCTGTTCCCCGGTAACTCCCCACCTACACTGTAGACAGAGTGTGGTTTAATGAGCACTTGGAACACAACACTCTACACACAGTACCACGCAATACAATATGTTACACATTATTTATTTATACTATGGTCCAAATAGCAAGGTTTTTTTTATTTAATTTAGCCAAAGTTGTCCTTTCGTGGAAGTATTGTGGTTCTGTTTCATGTTTCTTATTGCATACAAAATTTAACAGGTTGGTACAAGAATTTGTCACTTAAAAATGTAAAAGAATTTTATTGAAATGTTTTGAGAAAATGAATTTAGTCACTATAGAATTAAATAGAAGTTTCAATTAAAAACATGCTTACCGCTGTTAATGTGAAAGTCCTACAGAAGTTCCTGCACAGTCATGGGAAACAATCGACAAATACCGGTGATGTACAAATGATTCTGAACTCTTTCCCCCTTGGACACCTACTAGGAACAACCCAGATATATATGTTATTAGTTCTACCCATGGAACATTTAGTTTTTCCCGTGTGTTGTTTCTTTTTTTAGTGGCTACAATTGTCACTACTTTGGAAAACTTGGGGAAAAACCAGTGAAAATGTATTATTATTATAATTTTTTGTTTCTTTTATAAAAAATAAATAAATAAATAAAAACAATTGTAAAAATAATAAAAAATAAAATAAAAAGAAATGAAGAAAAAATTAAAAAATGAATAAAAATATACAATTTAATCCTATTGTTTGACCTAGTATGTGTTGTGGTCACATCCACCTATCACAGCTTCTGTTGAAAAACAAAACCTGTTCTTATGGTCATCAGATCACATCTTTACTGATACAAGAGGTGTCAAAAGTCATCATTAAGGGTGGTGGTGGTGGTGGGGTGTCAAGTGTTGACTTTATGCAGGAAAGAGTTAACAGTTACATTAACATAAAGACAGTATGTACAGCAGCATCCTGACTATATGCTAGATCTAACGTTGGGTGTGAGTATTCTGTCTTCCAGTAATTCCTACATAGCATTAACTGCATAGTGTATGGTCTAAAGCTCAAATTAAGTTAGTCTTACAAAAAAGAAAGAAGTGATAAGAAATAGAAGGCATTTTGCTATACAGAACACTTCCCAGCACAACTGCAGAGTACAATCTGCATAAACTGAATTCATTAGTATTGTTGCCTTTAGAGTCCTCTGGTTTTATTGTAAACTGAATGTAATCCAGAATACGTCACATGGGACAGTTTGTGCAGCAGCTTTTTAAACCAGGACAAGTGAGTGTGCCAGGGGACACATGTCTGTTATGTGAGTAAGCACAGATCCCCCACGAGTCCCCACTTAAAATGTGTAAAGTAATGCTAAGAGTTCTTGCCACTCACTATAATAATTTCAAGACCTGTTGTCTGGGGACAGCTGGTGCATTTGTGTATGTGTGTTTGTTTGAGTGGCACAGGAGACATGGCATGTGTGTAAGAGTACAAGAGAATGAGCAAATGTGTACGGGACAGACTGTGTCACTGGGGACCTCAGAAACTGTCAGCTTCATTTCCCAACATCATGTAACTGAGGACAGGCCAGCCTTATGAGACCTCAAGTTGAAAAACAGCAAAGTGACATTAGACCCACACACACACACACACACACACACACACACACACACACACACACACACACACACACACACACACACACA
>JAPTGZ010000002.1:23938083-23949720 GCA_029814645.1 Fowleria isostigma
AGATAATATTACAATAAATAGCAATAAACCACTGAAGGACAGTTAAATATAGAGAAACATTTATTTGGGAAGTAACACATATGTTACACTGGGTCCTTAAGGGTTAATGTCAGCAGACAGATAAATGTGCAGAAATGCTCTTTTGCATGAACAAATGAAATAATAGTTAAAATAATATAATTCATTGCCAACCAAAAAAAGAGGTGAGAGCTTTAGAATGTTCCTACATAAGTATTTGATAATCACTCTCCCAAATTTTGAGTCTTTTGTTGCATTACTATCAGGCATAACGATAAATTATGGGTAAAAACAGCAGAGTGTTCTTTACTTTGGAGCTTTCTTGTACACAGGTCAGGTAAGCTTTTTGTTTTCTTACAAACTTCATACTGCTTCAGACAATGTTATTTTTCACAATGAGATTGCTAAACTAACATTAACATTTACCGTGTGTCCATGAGCAAAATAATCCACATTTGACCCTTATTCAGAAATACAATATTACTAATAAGCTTGTTTACATGGCTAATGAAAGTGCTCCACTCATTCCTGTTTACATGCAGCCAAGCGTACTTTGATTTTGTAGTGATCTTACTCAAATATAAGAACCCCCTCTTTTATTACTTAATGTATTGTGTTGCAAATATTGGTGCTGATCACTAAAAACTTGTGGTTATTTAGTTTAATTATGAGTAACAGGGTTCTCTCAGGGTCTTAAAAAGTCTTAAAGGTCTTGAATTTACATATCTGCATTTAATTAATCATTTAAAAAAAGTCTTTAAAAGGTATTAAATTAGATACGGTAGGTCATAGGTCTGAAGTTCTGTTGCCTTAAACTTGTTTTCTGTATTGTTTAAATGTGTCTATTAAATGTGCTAGCTGCAAAAATACTAATGTTAGTCTACTCAGTTCCACCCATTACAATCCGATAATTTATATCAAAATTAGGAACCAATAAGTGGTGTGAGGCACAATAAACCACGCCCCTCGCACATATTGTAGCTTATTTTGGCATTGATTCAACTGATGTCATCATGTCTATGCGTGTTCTGATGTCGGTATATGAATGGAGTCTATATATGTGCCAAGATTGAAGTAAACTAAAACAAAACTGTTTTTATAGACATTTAAAACCCATTATAAGTAAATGGGGAAAAAAACCCACTTAAAATTGACCTACTTTTCCCAAAATGTAATCACATCTATTCTGGGTCATTGGTAATTTATATACTAAGTTTGGTATAAATTCAACCAGTAGTTTTGCTGCTAGTGTTAATGCAGGGTTCCTGAGGGGTCTTAAAAAGTCTTAAAAGTCTTGAATTTACAAATCTACATTTAATATTAAGAAGTCTTAAAAGGTATTGAATTTGATACAGTAGGTCTTAGGTTAAGTTGCCATAAACCTGTTGACTTATTGGGTTTAAATGTGTCTAGGAAATGTCCAAACTGTAAAGAAAATAACATTAGGTAGATCCACCCATTCCAACCTGACTACTTCTACTGAATTTGGGAACCAGTTTTTAACTTTGCAGCCCCTGTGATGAATGATCCTAAAAGTGAATTTTCTATGAACACTATGTGTGTGATATTCAGTGTCTGTTGATGGAAATAAATACATTTCCCTAAGCTCTAGGAGTCACACATTTTTGCCAGGATCACCATGAAATTGGCATTAAATTCTGTTATAAAGGTCTTAAATTTAACTTGTAGAAACCTGTAGGAACCCTGTAACAAACAAAAAAATATTTAAACAAACCTAAAACAATACCCCTTGCCTCCCCTTTTGGGGGGTGGGGCAGGCATCTCCATCTTTGCAGCCCCCTGGAGAGAAATGACTTGAACTGCTAGCAATCAAGGCATTGGATAAATAAATAAATAAATTTTCCTAAATTCTGGAAGTCAAATTTTTTGACAGCATGACCAGGAAATAGGCATTAAATAATGTTCTAAGTAGTCTTAAAAAGTCATAAATTTAACTTGTAGAAACAGGTAGAAACCCTGGAAAACGATTACACGTTTCTCCTTCAAATCAAAAAACAGGTGGGCTTGGCCGTCCGTCCGTCCATCCATTCATCTTTATCAGAGTAACATGACTATCAGCTGATGGGGGTGGGGGTTGTAAAAAAAAAAAAAAATTAAAGTGTACATGTCTAAAAACTCCTACATCATACAACTCTGTCATATTCACAGTAATAGTAGAACGTTCCTGTGCATCCAAGTGCTTGACTCTATAGGGTTTGTAGAACGTTCCAGAGCGTCTTTGATTTCTTTATGGTGCAGCTGGTGGACTGAGGCGTTGTGAATATAAACCAGAATAACAGTAAACACAATCTCCCACTGACCTATATAATTCAAAATGGCCGCTGCTGCTGCACAGCTGTCTTCACACACAGGAAAATGAGGCTTGCTGAAGGATAGAGGGAGGGATTGAGAGAGAGAGAGAGAGAGAGAGAGTGGGAGGAGGTGAGGAAACAACAAAGGAAGCAGGTAGAAGAATAAAAAGGGCAGCATCCTCAGGGCACAATCTGTGGCACAGCGTCTGTCTGTCTGTCCTGAAGCCCTCCTCACTCCGCAGCCGCTGTTTGTCTGTTTTGCTTCTTCCTTCTGCTGCAGCCTGTCATTACTAACGCCTCATTTCTCATTTACTCAGTCTCTCCATCCATGTTTGTCTGGCTTTCATTCATCCCTGCCTCTTTAATCTTCCCACAGCGTGAATCATCCCGCTGTTCACCGCATCTTTTCCTCTCTCTCTTCGTTCTTTGCTCTTATACTCCCCCCCTTTCTTATTCCTTCATATGATCACTCCTATTTCCTCCTCCTTCTTCCTCCTCATTTGCTGTTTTTCCTCTCTTCTTTTTCCTCCTCTACCCTTCCTTCAGTAAAGATCAGGATGAGAGCAGGTCTAATCTGACATTAGTAGAGTTGCTCTAGATTTCACACTAATCCACACACGTGCACAGCTATAAAACCCAGCCAGTCGAACGCTTACATGGTGTCATAAATGCATGTGGTCTGTGTTGAAGCATCCAGCAACCATTTTGTTTTATCCCACACATGTACAAATTGCTTCGTATCTGTTTCATGATGAAGTTCATGATGTTTTTTGCATTTACAGATACAAAAATTATTAGACCACCCTATGTTTTTTTCAATTTCTTGTTCATTTTAATGCCTGGTACAACCATAGGTACATTTGTTTTGGACAAATATAATGATAACAAAAGTAGCTCATAGTAGGTTAATTTAAGAGCTGATATCTATCCATTTTCCATGGTTTTCTTGATAATAACCAAAAAAATTTTATTTCTACAGCGCTGTTCATACACAGGGTCAATGAAAGTGATTTACAAAGGCTTAAAAAACAAACCAAAAAAAATCACCAAAAAAGCAATACATGGAAATCATATTAAAACAAAAAAAAAGGGGAAAAAAAAGATATTAAAATCATCAGAGATAAAACCTGATTTTGAAATGCATTCACAGAATAAAAATACATTAATTATATTAAGAACATTTAAATTAAAATAGAGTAAACAAGACATTAAAATAAAAAAGTGCATTTAAGAGATGTAGCAACCGATAATGTAATAATGGCCAATAATGTAATACCTGCCAGTAACGTTATAATTTTGGCCATTTTAAATGTAATAAAGCCAATAATGTAATAACGTGCCAATAATGTAATAAAGTGAAATGTTTGAAAAAAGTTCTAATGAAAAAGGTTTTCCAAGAAATAAATGTGGTAAATTCATTTGATCATGCAACATCCAACAGAAGCACTGCCATGAAATTCTGTATTTACAAATCTAAGCAAATAAACAAAATTCTGAAGATAGATTTTGTACAAATAATTCTCAAATTCTCTTACAACCATATTTAAGGAGACAGTGCTGCATAATACGTGGACTTGATGAATGAATATGACGACTATGCCTTCCACTAGATCTATTTTTGATCAGCAGACTGCACAAAAACAAAAAAAAATAAAAAATTATTTCCAAGAAATACAGTCCTATGTATGTATTATTACATTATCAGCTGCAGTTTTACATTTTAAAGGATTTTTTTTAATGCTGTACCAATAACGTAATAACTTATTTACATTATTGGTAAAATGTTATTACCTTATTGGCTTAAAAACTTTATTAAATTATTGGCAAGTTATTACATTATTGGATTTATTACATTTAAAATGGCCAAAATTATTACATTATTGGCAGGTATTACATTATCAGTTGCTACAAGAGGCAAGATTGACAAACCTCATAAACACATGAAAGGAGGGTTTTTAACCTGGATTTAAAAATGTTGACATTTGGGGCTGATCTCAGTTCAGTTGGTGTTTGTTCCAGTTGTGTGTACCATAACAGAGTTACCGGAGTCAGCTGACCTCACAGCCCTACTGGGTTTATATTAACATTCATGTGTTCTGGACCTAAACCATTCAGTGACTTTTAGACCAGTAGAAGAACTTTCAAGTCTCTTCTCTGACTGGGAGCCAGTGTAAAGACTGTAAGTCAGGGGTCTCAAACGGGGCCACATTCAGCCCAATATGATCTGAAGTGGGCCGAACCAGTAAAATAATAACAGTGAAAAAAGTTACATTCGTTTATTCATTCATTTTTTGAACCTGCTTTATCCTCACTAGGGTTACGGGGGTCGCTTGGAGTCTATCCCAGCTACTTAAGGTTGAAGGCGGGGTATATCCTGTTTATATCTACAAACTATCCTTTAAAAAATGTGAATGACATAAACGACCTGAAAACTCTTAGGAAAAATAAGTGCAATTTTAGCAATATTATGTCTGAGTTTATCATTGACAAATGTTCATTACAACTTACAGATCAAAAATACACAAAACACTTAATAACAGGCAGAATATTGGTAAAAATGCACTTATTTTTCTTGAGACATTTATAGTTATTCACATTTTTTTGTGAAAGGATAGTTTATAAATAGGGATGTAAGGTTACACTCACCCCATGATTCGATACAAATCCCGATTTTGGGTCCATGATACCAATTTGAATAGATTTTTTTCCTTCCAGACTGTTTGTTCCAACTAGTGGCTAATGATGGTTAGCTTGTGCGAGGGTAGCTCCAGTAGCTTCTGTCACAGTAACGTCGCTGTTCCGTGTGTTATCCATCACAACAGCTCTCTCGTGATTAGTCAATCTCCCATCCTGCTTTAGCAGACGTCTGAACCTCTGCGATGTGTTCTCCAGTATGTGTTTCGAAGAGAGGACGAGTTTACAAAACTTACCGTGTGCGATGGACCATCATACCCACAATGCTTTGCAGAAGCATCTTCACCTGTCAGGACGCATTGCATACGTTACTGATCCACTAGCAAGCGTCGCAAATTCTGCCCATCCACACCGCTGCCCTCCTCCAGGACACTTGCCGGTTACAGAAATAATTAGGGAAGGTGTGGAGTTCGTGATGCTGCTAGTCGAACGTGGCGTCAAAACAAGCAGCAGTAATAACAGACAGCGCCTCCTATTGTTGAAGAAGCGCGTCGATCCCCCTTTTTTGATGCATCAATTTTTAATCCCTCTTATTTGTATTGATTTTTAACCAATTAAGGATATATCCTTAAATCCCTATTTATAAATGTCATCATCTTCATGTAATTTTACTTTTTTTACACTCAAATAAATAGAAATTGTCATTATTTGTAGGTTATTATGATAGTATTTTACTGGTCTTACCCACTTTAGATCCCATTGGTCTGTACATCCTTGATTGTTTATATCTTTTTGCATTTCACTATTGGATTGGACCCTTTGGCGGGCTGGATTTGGCCCCTGGGCTGTATGTTTAAGACCCCTGCTGTAAGTCATAAGTACATAAGTTCTTACATCAATGTCTATGGCATTGTACTGACAAAAACGGTGCTTTTAGACATTCCATGTTTTCTTTTCTGTCAGTTTTAGTCACATGATACACATAGGAAAGTTAGGACTTGATTACATAACCATTGTTTTTACTGACTTTTGATGGTCTAATAATTTTTTTCGTGGCTTTGTGTCATTTCATGGCACATGCTGATGTACCAGTACCAACCCATGACTCAGGTCTGACTTTTTCCACTCTTGTTTGTCTCTCCTCGGTAGCCAACCACAGACGAGCTGGTCATGCAGTGACCAACATCCTGGCCAAGGAACTGATGCAGGAAGACACGCCCTCATCGAGCAAACTGCCAGCAAAGAAGAAACGGACAGAGGAGACCGACGAACCCAAACTGGAAGGAGCGGAGTCACTGGAGGAGCTGCTGGAGGCTGCTCCACCTCGGTCCAGTTAGGGACAGGAAGTGTGTTTGTTTTTGTTTTGTTTTTTTTACTTTTGAGTCCGTGGTTACAGATCTGTTTCTTAGCCATTACAGGGGCCATTATCAATGTGAGAGTTGAGCTCTGATATTAGGTGTCTGTTTCTCCCGCCGATGTCTTAACAGGATTATCTTCAAAGCCGCGTAAGATGTTCGTCACCAGTTTTTCATCAAATGTGTAAAACGCAAGTGATAGCGTTAGTGTTTCAGTGATTATGTACCTGAATCACTCATGTTCACTCATCACTGTTTACATACCAAAACGAAACCATCACTCGGGGCTGCTACTGCTGCATGGAATTCCAAAAAAGCCCGAGTGACAGTTTCGTTTCGGTATGTAAACAAATGGACTGTTTCTGCACCATGACGGGAATTATTCAGGTGCATAATCACGGAAAAAACAGATTCGTGATACTTACGCTATCACTCGGGTTTTACAGATTTGATGAAAAATTTGTGGGTAACGCCCTACGCAGCTGTAAAGCTAGAATCGACTGTTTGAGGGAGGATATGTGATGAGGGCGGAGCTCTCCCTCCAGCTGCGACCCCTGGATGCCCTGACCTTTGCCAATCCCATTGAAAACATACTTGATTATTTTCAGCATGTGCACATATCTGTTCATACATGTTTTCTGTTGTGATGTACCTGTCATTTGTCAAAGGGCATCTTCCAAAGACATACTCGGGAAGAATCCACCCTTTTTTTTTTTTTTTTGCGGTTATTTCCAAATTACAAATTTCGACTGCGAATGCCTGGCCTCCGGTTCATCCTGTAGGTGCTTCCTAGTTTTCTCTGGGTGTTCCAGGCTAATATCATTTTTACGTTGCTTGTTGTTGACCGATAAAACATATTGCTTTATAATATATCAGACCGATGTTTAACATTTGTTCATCATTTTGCTGTATCGTTGAAAAAATGTGCCAACCAATAGAAGTTCACTTGTGTTACGTCACTCTGAGGTTTTTGTTCACAGTTTGCACTGAGCGGTTACGTGGACCAATCCACTTTATCACCAGGGTGGATCAGAGGGTTTATTTTAGCCTGAAAACTGGGTCAGTTCACTGGTGTTTTTTTGATTTTTAATTTTTTTAAAGGGGTGATATTTTGCTAAACCCACTTCTGTTAGCCTTTGGTCCATTTATTTGTGCATTTGTGGATCTTAGTAGTTGATAAAGTTTGAGTTTGAACCCTCCATGTGTTGCAGATCTATCTTTATATTCATTTTGGCAGAAATCGAGTGGATTATTACAGCTTGATTTAATTCCTTCTTAATGTTATGTTGAGTTTATCAGTAGTTACGTAGCTACGTTTGCATAACCAAGGTCAAGACTTTCGACTAACAGTATGACATCGGCAGCGGTAGTTGTAGTCCATAGGCTAATTTCCGGTTCAGTTTAAACACATCTAAAGCATATTTACATCAAATATTTCTACACACAAATTTATGAAAGACATGTCTAGACCTTTTAACACCTTAACTGGCTGGTCTGATTATGATTTCAGTGATTTTGAAGAGATTTCCTGTTATTTTTTTTACTGGCAGCGATAGGTGCTACGCTAATTCGTTTGCTAACCACATCTAAAGCATATTTACACCCAGTATTTCTACATTCCCATCCATTAAAGACATGTCTAGACCTTTAACATCTTAACTGGTCGGTCTGATTATGATTTCAATGCATTTGTACAGATTTCCAGGTATTTTTTACTTGTGGTGGTAGACACTAATTCATTGATTACGTGTCTACAACTAATTCCAGCTCAGTTTTTAAAGTCATCTAAGGCCGTCACTGATTTTTTTCAACACGATGCTGTAAAAACACTGTGTTGCAAATTCTAGAAGGTAAATGATGCTTAATGTCAACTTTCTCGGTTGATCAGTCAGGTTTTCCAGGTTCACTTAGTGGCCTTTAGAATGACCGTGATAAAGTTATTATCAGAAGTCGTGGTTCTACCGGTTCTTCTTCTCTGTTCTCCTCCAATCAGACTCTGACTCAAACCTATGAGGATGAAGAACACAATTTACTGTTTTTGACATTATTAAGTATAAATTATAATTTTCAAAAACTTTCACTATTACTAGACCAGTGTACTGTATCTTGAAAACTACAAAGATGGCTGAACAGCACAGTCAACATCCTGGAGGGGGCGGGGTGTGAAGTGGGTCATTGTATTTAAAGGGCCAGCACTCAAACCCACTTGTCTACTGTCATAACTCAGAAACAGACTTGAAGATGGACCCGTGGAGTTGAATTAATGAATTCAGACCCCAACATAGCATTTACAGTCTATGTAGACCACAAGGAAATGTTTGAAAATGCAAAATTCCAATACAAAATAACAAAATATCACCCCTTTAAATACAGTTAACTTACACATGCACATCCACGCTTGGCTGCCACACGTGTCCCACAGCACTTATCTGAATAAAACATGATTGTATGATCTTCGTAGTGGTTCTGCAAACTTCCAAAGGGATCTAGATTTAGATGGGAGGAGACATGTTCCTCCAGACAATTGAACCAAAATCCAACAATGCTTTCTTTAAAGGGTGTTTCCACTCAAATTTCAACTGAGCAGTCTGCGTTTTCTGTGTATGAGCATGTCTGTGTGTGTGAAGTAAGCCGCCTATATTTAGTTTTTTGTGCCCGATCAGGTTTGTGGACACGTCTGTGTTTGAGTATGTAGGTTTGGTGTGTGTGTGTGTGTGTTTCTGCCTGTAATTACTGTATGGTGCCGTCAATGCTGTCATAAATACTAGGTTTCAGAAACAGCTCTGTGGTCTTTCTGCTGAGGATATTGCACACTGGAAAACTGCCCAAAAACTGCTGACACAAGTATGTGTTGTTGACCCATTTTCCCTCCTCCTGAACATGCTGGATGTCTGGCCCGGCTTGTATTTGTTCAGTACAGATCAGCAGACGCGTCGATATGATCCTGAGAGGTGATGTCAGCTGCTCCATGCAATATTTATTTCTATGCAAACATGATTGTGTACAACCCCGCCAGCCTCAGGACTTTTAACCCGGGGGGGGGGGGGGGTGGACGTTTGAGGCCTCTATCAGCCTGCTGATTGGAGACCAGTGCTTCAGAACGATGGTTATCGAAAACAAACTTTAAACATCTTAAATAGTTCAGGCTCAGGAAACAAAAGGTGTGCTCATTTTATTCCGCGCAAAAAATAAAGATGTCATCTTCTCCAAAAATGTAAATATGGCACTTAAAATCACACAGTTAAAGGAACAATGCCTTTGTTTTAAACAGCTTCTGCTTTTCGATAGTGGAACACAGATGTATTAAAGAAAGTTGCATCAAATAAAGAGAGTAGATTTTATGATGGTTCAAATGTACATGTATGATGAAGCTTTTTTTTTTTTTTTTTTTTCATTGATACCAGTTATACCAGGGGTGTCAAACTCATGTTAGTTCAGGGGCCACATACAGTTCAGTATGACCTAAAGTGGATAGATCATTAAAATGATAACATAATATAAATAATGTCAATTCCAAACGTTGTATGTTTAATTTCCATGTTATACAGTAAAAAAAAGTAAAATTATATCATCAAATGTTTTATATCTACAAACTATTTTTTAAGAAATGTGAAAAACATGAACAAAATGAAATTTATTTAGAAAATTTTATCAATTTATGCCATTATTTTTGCTTCAGCTTCTCATTTTCACATGTTCAGTACAACTCATAGATCAAAATTGCACTTAATTCTCTGAAGACATTTCAGGTTGTTCAGGTTATTTGCATTTTTTGTAAAAGGCTAGTTTGTAAATCTAAACATTTTAATGTAGTTTAACTTTTTCCCACTAAAAGATGAGAATTTGCAGTTTTTATTATTTATGTTTTATTATGATAGCATTTTACTGGCCTTATCTACTTTAGAGCAGATTGACTTGTGATTATTTTAACATCCTTGACTAGTATATGTAAGAGTAATTTTGGTATTTCATTATTGGACCCTGTGATGGGCCGGTTTTGGTCCCCGAACCACATATTTGACATCCCTGAGTCATACGGAAAACTGCAACAAGATATGAGACTAGACTGCTGTGCCTATAATCGCAAACGCAAAATATGCTTTAGCTGCATTTAAACCTGACATATGACCAATATTCTGTCTTCTGCAGTACATTTTTTCCTCACTTTTTTTGGGTCAATTGTACACCCGAGACTGAAAAGTGAAAGAATTAAGCAAATCTAATGTTATCAGAACATCACTGGAAATAACTTGCTTTGAATTGAGACATTCCTTTTTGTTAATTTTTTTAAGAGATTGTTTTCTATGTGAATTTTTACAGTTGATTATTTTATTGTATCTCAATTGAGGTTTTTCTTTTTCTTTTTTTTTTTCTGAGAAATCGCTTAATGTATACAGAATAATGCACAGTCGTTCTGTTTGCTACACAGACTTATTAAAATGTCTTAAGTAATTTAATCACGTGATGTTTGTGTCTATTTTTGAGTGATTCCCTCCCGCTTTTATTGTTGGACTTTTGCCAAGTACATTCCTTTTGAAGCACATCTCTGCGTACTTTTTCTCCCATGTAAACACACTGCGCAGTAAAATACCAGACCGGCGCTGGGCTCCGTCAAACTATCATTTTACAGGCAGAAACCAGGAGAATGAATAAACAGTGGAATTCCAGGATTTTCTGCGGGTTCAGGGCTTTAGAGTCATTTTCCAGCATTGATTGCCAGTGTTTAACATGATCCCAGACTCGAATCATTCAACTGTTTGTGGGCGTCTGTTTGACTCTTCATTCTCCAGGAGCTTTTTTTTTCGTCAAACCTTCAGCCAAGTTGATAAGATGGTAAACGTATTAAGTCATGGGAGACGTACGGGACAGCGTTACTTCACATCTTAAAACCAAAACACTTTATTTCCACTAAAATGCCGAGCACATCCTGTTCTGTTCTGTTCTGTTCTGTCGCAGCAAACACAGTCATGGAAAAAATAATTAGACCATCAAAAGTCATCAAAAACGACGGTTATGCAATCAAGTACTGACTTGTGTATGTCATGTGATTAAAACAGACAAATATGGAATGCCTGAAAGCATGTTTCTGGCAGTACAATAAGCACTTTTCCATCAAAATACCAGGAACTTATTTGGGTAAAAGAATTCTTAGTAAATGTGTTTCCACTGTACCCCAAAGTTCCTGGTAATTTATTTAACCCATAAAGACCCCAGCACTAGTTTTGTGTCAGTTCCCAAATGAAAATGTTCTCTGTATTTAACTTTTTTTAACCATAAAGACCCAAACATCCACCATCGATAAAAACCATCTACTGATA